>JBBUKS010000042.1:924915-935447 GCA_038050645.1 Hedychium gardnerianum
CCTAGTTCATAGGAGTAATATTGAGAATTAGGAGATGATCATGTTATAGGGACATTATCTAACATCATAGTGAAATCAATAACCTAGAATCACTCCCCAAACTAATCCTCACACATCACTTCGACCTAGATCTCTCTCTCTCTCTTGAGGTCTCAAAGGATTGCTCAAAATCAAGAGAAACATAGCAGTTATTTTTCTAGTAATCTAATTCAGTCTCAAAGGGAAAACTTGCTAGTTTCCACTCATAACAAATATTTTCTTATTCCTTATTCAGATAATATTGATTTTTTCTTTTAGTGAAGCACTAACTCAAATATAGCGATATTGATTTTTCCAAATGAGTTTATATGATTCGAGCATCCAATAACCAAAATGTAGATAAGAAATCACCATGGAAATACAAGTATTAATTAAGTTCTATGAATCATGACTATTTTCAGAGTTATCTACCCTTAAAACTAGATAAAGTGACAAGAGATCCTAAAACTAGCTCATTACTCAAATTTTCCTGAATGTAGAAACATGTCCATTTCATGCTACTCAAGATAGAGAAAAACATATCACCAAACATACTAGCACTGTGAATTAAAACATATGAAAATCTAGATAAAATGCGTGCTAGCATTTTTGCTATGAGAACAAGTCAGTAATTATGTAATGACTGATGCAGCTAACAAAATTTTTATTGAACAAAGAAAAATGACAGGGTCTAAACTAAAATAACTAACTATCAACCAACACCCCCCTAGACTTGAATATTTCATTATCCTCAATGAATTAAAAATGTGATAAGGGATAGGTGTGAAAGAGATAATTTAGGGAGATTACCTAGTGATGCATGACAATTATGTGAATCTTCCCACAGCCGGTGTTACTCTTCCGTTTAGGTGTATTCCTTTGTAATTGTGGAGAGAGTAAACATATTTTCTCAAAAATCCTTAGCCGAATACCCTGCAAAAGAGCTAGCATAAAAAGACAATATCTATATATGGTACATATGTCGATGGGTAGGTGGGGCATAGGAGATGAGTTTAATATAAATATGGGAATAAGAGTCACCATCCCTAAAAATTATATGACAATTCAATTATACTTCTCCATCCACAAGCTACCTCTAGCTCTCTCAAGTCATAAACAAATAAAGATCAGGGGTTCATTGGGCTATGGTGGAAATTAAACCTCAGATGATAATAGTCCTCAAAACCAGATAGTTGAAAGTAACAATAAAATTCATCTAAAGTCATATGATAATTATTGTTAAACGAGCCTAGAATAATTTGACTTTCTTTACAACATATTTCTTGGATAATGTTAACTTCCACCAAATTCCAACAATTTCAAGGGTAAGCCCAAGTTAAGTAGGATACGTCATAATCATCAATTCAATTCATCCTATTTGACTTATCAATTAATCCATATCATCCTTAAGGCTAGGACTAATCAAATCATGGTTGTATAAATATCAGATATTGACAAGTTACATCATAACAAGGATATCATGACAAGTCCTATGATTAGTCATCATATAGAAAATGATACCAAAAAAGTGGGGTAGAATCATTACCCTTATTGTGTGCTTCTCTTCAATGGCATTTTTGAGTCTAAGATGGGGTCAATACAAACAAAGTTTGGAACCATATTGTAGATCTTCGAGATATCTTCTATTTGAGTGATTGTACACCCCGTACTTCATCTAGGATCAAGAGTTATAGCATTTTGAAGAAGAGTGTGCAGTGAGACATGGGCTCAACTTTCATCCAGAGGAGGCACGACCATGCCTAATTGGAACGACCTCACCTAGGCAAATATCTCACATGATCGTGTCTAGAGACACGACCTCACCATGGGTTTCTCTAGGTAATCTACAAGGTTGTGCCACTTGGCATGGCCTTGACTTGTTTTCTTCTCGGTATTGAACATGGTCGTGTCTAATTGACATGGCCTTGCCGACCTTTTCTTCTGTGTGAAGGACATGATAGTGTCAAATGACACAGCCATGCCTTGCTTTACTCTGGTTTGAGACACGGCCGTGTCTTATGAGACAGGATCGTGCATCAATTGTAACTCACACAGCCATGCCTTTTGAAAGCATGACTTGTCTTTAATTTTTCTCCCCAAAATTCTACTACGCCCGTGACATCATGACTAGTTCATGGATGTTATTGACCCTGAAATGAAACTAATAAAAGAGTTAAAACTATGGAATAAAAATGAAAAACATAAACAAAAATAAAGAAGAACTTGGGTTACCTCCCAAGAAATGTTTGTTTTAGGTCATTAGTTCGACCCCTTATTACATTCATCTAAACCTCGCTCATGGTGGGGTAAGATATTTTTGTATTTTTTTTTATCATGGCCCAAATTATGGAGAGAGCTATTATCGTGGAATCCATATCATGAAGCACCACTCCCTCGTTCTTCTTCTGCTCGAATGTTCTTTCTAGAGGTCAGAGAAGGTTCAGTTGATGCATCCAGTTTTAGACCTTATTAAAAACTACACACCGAAAGACAAAGCACACTTCCCAACCGCATGAGAGTTAAGAAAGAACTAGAACCAATTTAAGTCTTGCTAAGCATGTATCAACAATTGAATCACATCAAAAAAAAATCCATTACATGTACCTCTATCAGATTTTCTAAAGGATCACAAGAAATATTAACCTTGTAGTTTTGAAAGGTACCTGAAGATTCCAAAAAAGTTGGTGTGACATCCTCATGGTTTAGTAAGGATTCTGGTTCTAGTTCAAGTGGTGACACTTTTAAAGGTCGTGGTTCATGGGGCTTTGCCTCTTCTGCAAAATTCCCTACACTTTGGTTATCAACAATTTTAATCCTTGCAACCTCCATAATGTCTAGTGTTTGTGCAATCAAAGGAAGTGATTCTTGGGGCTTTGCTTCCATAGAACAAGTCCCTACACTTCTATCCACAACATCATAACAAGTGGTGAAGAGTACACTGATATCAATATCATCCATAGGGGAATCAACATCTTCGTTGACAATCTTAAATTAATCATTCTCATCATAGTCATCATCAAAAAATGCTATATCACCATTAACAAATACAATCACTTGTGGAAAATCTAAAAAATTGCAAGCCACTACATCATCATTAGAAACATCCACAATATTATCAACACTTGTAACCATAGTAGATACATCCTGAAATTTGCACTCCACCAACTCATCATCATACAATTTGTTAAATTCTTCATAATTCTTGGCTTTCACCAATCTTTGTGGGGAGAAGATTCGTGGTACACAAGTTGTATATGGATGCATTGAGCTAAGTTCATCTTTATTGTTAGCTTGAGGCACATGAACCAATCCCCGAGGAAATGATATTGGTGGCTTATAAACCTTTGTCGGAATGGTGGATGTATTGAGCATTTGTGGCTCTCTCTTATCATTTTCCTGTTGAATTTTTGAAAGTTGTGTAGGATCGAAAAGCTCTAGAGGGGGAGGTGGGTGAATAGCACATGTCGCTTTTTCACACTTTTCGTAAAAACTCGAGAGTACATAGCGGAATATAAGAAATGGAAAGAAAAACAAAAGTGACATTTGTTTTTACTTGGCTCACCGCCAGGCGACGACTAGTCCAAGGCTCGCACCCAAATGAGTGATTTCAATGGGATATCCACTATTAGTTCAAATAATACAAGAATGAAGAATTGAAAGTACAAGTAAAGAACAATTATACCAACAATTACAAAATAAGAACATGAGCATAGTTGTTGGTGTAGTGTTATAGCATCGTGGAGAGCTTTTTGGAGCAGCATGCAAGTACGAAAGTCATGTGGAATTCTTTTCCAGAGATGCTTGTCGAGTCTTCTTTTATTGACCCATCCAGGCACCTCTATCTACATTAAGGCGCCTCTATCCGAGTTGATATGATTGGATCCGAGTTCGCCGCGCCTTATCTGCTTCTAGGTGCCTCAATCCTTTTGTGGTGCCTCAATCACTAACATGGCTCGACCTAATAACAACATGATTCTGGCGAGTCTATCTCAACTCAGGCGCCTCAATCCCATTTAGGTGTCTGGTTGTTGACGTGCGTTGTCCAACTAGAGGCTGCTAGCTCATCCTACTCGCGCTGAGATCATTGAGGAGCCTCAATCCCTTTGAGGCACTTGGTTCTGTTTGAGGTGCTTGGATCCTTCCAAGCACTTGGTTCATCAATTTCCAAGCTTCAACTTCTACATAACAGTGTTAGTACAGACAAAATGTATAGCAGAAGAAATAATATATGACAGTCTTGGGACTGTCTGGTTTTGACTTTTAGGTTTCTCATGAAATCCTAGGTTGAACCGACGCCCATAGTTCCCTCAATGGGGAACACATCCTCAGCTACTCCTCTCAGGTGAGTTTACCTGTTGCCAAACATCTGGACCTCCAAACTGTTTAGACTTTCGCTTAGCATCCGATCTTGACCTCTGGGACATTCCACTATACATCCAATCCTCGACCCACCTAGACTTCTGCCTAGTGTCCTTGACCCCCAAGGCTTTCTACACAGTGTCCTCGACCCCTTGGACTTCTACCCGGTGTCCTCGATCTGCCAACACTTCTGTCCAGTCCCCTAGACCAGGACTTCGTTGCCCAATCTCCATGATCAGGTCTTCTTGCCTAGTCCAACTGACTAGGACTTTGTTTCCTAGCCTTAACTAGGACTTTCACCTTGCCTAAGTTCCCTTAGGACTTTGAACTTCCTACACACTCAATCAAATTCATTAGATAACAACAAACATTAATTTTGAACCTTTGCCATCTATCAAAACATAGGTTCGATTAGCTGATGCTTCTAGCACCAACAATCTTCCCCTTTTTGATTTATGGCAACCTAGTTCAAAGTTAAGTAAAAGTATTTTTCAAGTAAAGATTTAATGCAACATAAAACTTTAAGTAGAGACACAACTTTAGAAAGATTTTCATAACTAAAAAAAATAATCCCTCTTAATTATAACTCTCTCCCTGAAGTTAAGGTCTTAGTGTTTTTAAAGATATTCTTAACTTTTAACTCATCTTTTTCTCTCCCCCTTTGACATATATCAAAAAGAACAGGGAGTTCAAGGCATTTTTAAGAGTATTTTGCAATCAGAATTGTCAAAAATATTTTTTAAGTAAAATTTTCAAAATAGTTTTCAAGTAGAATTTTCAAAAATATTCTTCAAATGGGTTTACAAGTATTTTTCAAAAATATTTTCAAGTATTTTCTAAACAGATTTTTCAAAAATATTTACAAGTATTTTTCAAACAAATTTTTTCAAAAATAGAATTTTCAAAAATATTTTTCAACCAAAGTTTTCAAATATATTTTCTAAAGCATTTTTCAAAAATAGAATTTTAAAAGTATTTTTGAAGTAGAATTCCAAAGATATTTTTTTTTCAAAAAGATATAATTTTTTTTTTCAAACAACATTTAAAAAAATATTTTTCATGTATTTTCTAGCAAGTAGTAAAGGAAAAAATTATAAAAATAAGCTTGAAGATTAAGTAAACAATGAAGGAAAATTTGCTTATAAAAGAGTAATGTCCTTATAGTCCAAGCATGTTTTATTTTAATAATAAAAAGTAACTCATCTGTGAAATAGTCTTTATTTAAATATCTAACTTAGCTATTAGCTGACTACCAAAAGATAGTAGATTGCTACTAAGTCAATCAGGTTAAGTGCATGATTCCAGTTAGTATTATACTAAAAAGGAACACTTAGCTGATTAATTTATACTGATATTTTTAGCCTAGATTTATGGTGATGTACTAATATAAGTATCTAAAATCCAGGCTTAGCCCTAAGCATCTCACACCATTCTAAGTGTTTGAATACACAAGCAAGGTAACCTAGTGTGCTTGTGAGATGCTGCCTGCCTAAATCTATAGGTATATGATTTCTACGGGCAGACCTAGGCTAAATCCATAGTTTTTGAAAATTCACTAAGTATAATGGAATTTTTATAATAATAATAAAAAATAAATATTAGTTATCCTAGAATTTTCAAATAAATATGAATTTGAAGAGAAACATAGTTTATTTATTCTATAAAACAATGAAAGTTATATTGAGTTTAGCCAAACAAGTTAACTATTCAATAAGTCAACTGATATCAAGGCTAATGTAGCTACAAGTCCAAAAAAAGAGCCAAAGTCAGGTCATGGTCAGGCATAGCTACAAGTCATGAATTAGAGTCAAGTCTAAACATCTAATGATCTACTCAGAGTGTGATGGAGATCTCAAATCCCAAGTCCTAAGCATCTCCATCACCTTAGTGTGTTGGCTCTGCAACTGAGTTTGCATCTCCTATTGAAGGCTAAAAATAGACTCCTCAAGTCGAGTGGCTGTGCCCTCAATCCTGATGAACATGTCCTCTAAAGTAGGAGCAGCTAGAGGTGAAGGCAGGTAATCTCTAATGTCAATATCTGGGAGATCCTCGTCTGCAATTGGATATGCTTGAGACTGGCCTACCCTCTTCCAGGACATATACCATCTACATCTATATGTATGTTAGCTAGGAAAATGTTTCTCTGACCTAGAATATCGTACTCACTCAAGGGTCTGATATCACCTCTAGTGACATCTATCCCTAGGGATGCTATCAGGGAGGTCAGAATATGATAGTAGGACATATGAACTCTCCTACTAGTGGTAATGTTAGCTGAATATATGATGGTATGAAATATATGAAGACTGATGTCTATGTCTAATATGTGGCATAATGCAAAAAAAAGTATGAAGGAATGAAATGGACACATCATAGCCACATCTCTGATGGTCAGAGGCAAGATACAAGTGACTAGAACTCTGTATAGAATATAGTCCTATACTCTGAGTCTAGTGGAGTCGAATTGGGTCACAGTGGGTACTCTCTCCTCCCCAAAGAAGTAGGTATGCATAATATCTAATGTGATATGAGTATAAGGATCACCAATTGGTAAGTCCCTAGGAGGGTAACACAAGAAGGGACAGGTGGATGGTCTAAGTCCTAAGTGGTTCCTAATAACAGTGGAGGACAAAGTGATGTCTATACGACTAACTCTCGTCCGGTAGGTAAGGTTGTCAACCTTAGCCAAGTTATTGTATAGTTTGACATACAAACTTGTGTTAACCGAGTTCGTACAATACACAAGGCGACCTAGTTGGTAGTAGTCTACTACCTCTATGATTGACTTGCATGATTGTGTATAAAAGGTCTTGTCAATAAATCTAGGGGGTAAGGGTCTAAATGAAAGCGATAAAAATCTAACCCTCAACTCCTCACTAGGGAGCATATCGTCCATACTAGGGGTACTAGATGGACCATCCCCAAGGGTCGTTCTCTTAATCCTATCAATATTATACATATTTTTAATAGCTAAAATAAGAAAAGAAATATTACTTGGGGGTTTTAGGGTATTACCTTGGCATTTCTGAATGGACTATAAAGAAATGATGACCTAAACTGACTGAACTTGAACTGGGGTCGAAAATTGGGAGAAAATCCAAAATTTAAATCGGCTTAAGGTGACTAAAGGCTACTACCTTCGGTCCCCATTTAAAGGGTGATCCAAGAACCTCAATATCTTGAGGCGCTTAGTTACGTGGCGCTTATTGGGGTGCCTGGATTTCTTCCATGCGCCTCAATGACGAAAACCACGGGCGCCTTAGTGAAAAACCACGAGTGCCTCGGGGTTGGGGTTGGGGCACCTGAATAAACTTCAGGTGCCTCTAAAGAGGCGGTGCGGGGTGCCTGTATTTGATACAGGCGCCTCAGACGGTGTTTAGTACGCAAATTAAATTAAGTTAATTAAGTTTTTTAATTTTATCAATCTTGTTTTAGATTAATTATATTTGAGGTTTTGACTAAGTTTAATTAGCTTAAGGATTTTAAATTAAGTTTGAGTTTTTAAATAAGTTTAAGTAATTATTTTAATTTAGGGCTAATTTACTTTGATTAATTACATAAATTTTAGATTAATTAGATTAAGTAACTTTTAATTAATTAAGTTTTTATGTTAATTAAATGAGTTTTAATTAATTAATTTATGTTTGAATTAATTAGATTAATTAATTTAGATTGATTAGTTATACTTAGATTAATGAATTCATGAGAGTATTTAAATAAGTTTTAATTAGTTAAATTAATTAATTTAGGTTAATTAAATAAAGTTGATTAACTAAATAATCAAATTAGTTAAGTTGATTAAATTAATTTAAGTTGAACTTATTAATTGAATTTAATAAGATTAATTAATTAAATAAATTAAGTGAATTTGATTAATTAATTAGTTGGATTAATTAGTTTTTGAATTAATTAAACTAGGTTTAATTTATTAATTAATTACTAATATTAAGATTAATTAGATGAGTTTAATTGATTAATTGAATTTTTTTGATTGATTACTTAGCTTGATTAATTTGGTTTAATTTGTTAAGTTACTAGATTTATTAGTTAATTTATGGTTAACTAAATTCGAATACTTAAATAAGTTTAATATAAAATAAATTTTGGTTAATTAAAATAATATTAAGTGGATTAATTAGATTAAAATTTTAATTTTGGTTAATTAATTAATATTAAGTAGATTAATTTGATTAAGAGATTAATTTTGGTTTAGAATCTATTAATTTAATTTGATTCAACATCTCACCCCTTTGTAGATTTTCAAACACGGGAACCTTATAGTTGTGGTGAGATGGTTAAGAATTGGATTATTTTAAAAAGAGTTGTTTAAATTTGTGTTAGATTCAAACTTAGTTTTAGGTACCACAAGTTGATATTTTTAGCATAAGCTTCCAGACTGTGGTGAATCACTAGGATATCATTAAAGTAACCACGTGTCTAAGACAAAGCTTCACCAAAACAATCAACTCACAATACTTAATACTAAGTTTTGGTCTAACTTGCTCATGTCTGACTAGGTTAGCTTCAGCTAGATCCACTAAGTTGATTGCATTAGGTAGAACACATATGATTCAACCTAAACATGCTCTCAATAGAGTTTTCTCATCCCAACCCTTTTCGATGTTAGGTTATCAAATTCAAACAATCTTTTTAGTCGTTCTAACTTAAGCATGAAAATAAACTAAGCATGACATGTAAAGCAATAAATCATACAAACATGCATATAAAGAAAAAATAGTTTTTCTTTTGGCTCCCCCAGGGTCATAACCTCGATAAGATTTATCTAGATAATGAATTTGACCCTTGTGTATCCAAAAGTGATTTGGTCTAACTTGATTAATCAAACTTGTCTTAGGGGCCCATGCTTGGACTTGGTTTCTTGGTTTATGATTTACTATTGACATGTACGATTTAAATTGTGAATTAGCTTTGTACCCTAATCCGTATCTGTTGTAAATGACTCTTTGTTTTCCAAGTATCATGTCAAGATACTTGGAACCCATAGTGAACCGTTCCAACGTATTTCCAAGTTCTTTGACTTGAGTTTTCAAAGTGGAATTTTCTTTCTCAAATTATTGGACTTGAGTTGAAGTTCCACCTTGAACTGACTCAGTCAAAGAACTTGGGTTAGTCTCGTCCTTAAGAACTTTTACCTCCTTTTGGAGAGACTTAACTCGGATATTGGACTTAGCTAGTTTACGAGTTAAATACAAAATTAAACTATATAATTTAGAAACTAATGCAGGACTTACAATAGTATTTTCAGAAATGTATACATATCAGTGGTTTCTCTCGAACTCGACTTTTGACTCGGACTCAGCTTTGGTTTTGGTCTCGGATTCAGAGTTGATTTCCCATGCCGGCAGGGCGAGGAGGCTTGTTCGGGCTTGAACTTCTTTGTCTAAGTCTTCAGATGAGGTTTCGTCCCATGTTGCTTGTAATGCCTTCTTCCTCCTTTGCTTCTTAACATCTTTAAGATTTGGACACTCCGACTTGAAGTGCCCTTTTTGGTTGCACCCGTAGCAGGTTATCTCGGACTTGCTCTTCGGAGTTGGGCTTGGTCATGACTGAGTCCCTTTCAGTTGAATAGCCTTCTTGATTTCAAGCTTTGATAGTCCCTGCTTTTTTTTGAACAATTTTCAAACTAAGTTGACTAGTTCGGTGGTGAGTTCATCGTCGTCGTTGGGCTCTGATTCGCTTTCTCAAGCTCGTATCGAGACTTGTGCTTCAACTCCCTTGGTTTTAATTTTCCTACAACTAAGGCAATACCTTTCTCGATCGGAGTAGCATTAGATTGTGCAGGATCGAAAAGAGCGCTAGAGGGGGGGGGGTGAATAGTGCATATCACTTTTTCACACTTTTCTTAAAAACTCGAGTATGCAACGGAATAAAAAGAAACGGGAAGAGGAACATGGAAAAACAAAAAGTGGCACATTTATTTTTAGTTGGTTCACCACCCGGTGAAGGCTAGTCCAAGGGCCCGCACTCAAATGAGTACTTTTGATGGGCATGTTGGGAATCCTATGCGACAAAATCAAATTACAGCGGAAAAAATAGGATCCCTTCCGTGATCCATGTGAAAAATTCATACAAGTTAAATCTATAAAATAAGGTCCTATCTAATAGGGTATACCTTCGTTGCGTGCCCTTCGCTT
>JBBUKS010000042.1:953774-987643 GCA_038050645.1 Hedychium gardnerianum
AGAAGTTGTTGGGAAAGAAGAACCCGTACCATCAAGAAAAAGGAAATCATGACAAAAAAAAAAAACAGGACAGCAGCAACACATTGCAGCAATTCAGCAAGAAGAACACATACCATCAAGAAAAATGAAAACATGACAAAAAAAAAAGGACAGCAGCAACACGTACCGGCAACTCAGCAAGAAAAAGAAGAAAAAGAAGAAAAGATGAGGCAAGAATAACACATACCATCAAAAAAACATGATCAAACAAAAAAAAAAAACAGGACAGCAACAACACGTACCAGCAATTCAGCAAGAAGAAGAAAAAGAAGAAAAGAAGAGGCAAGAAGAACACATCATCAAGAAAAATGAAAACATGACCCAAAAAAAAAACAGGACAGCAGCAACACATACTAGCAACTCAGCAAGAAGAAAAAGAATGAAGAAAAGAAGATAAAAGAAGAAAAAGAACAGAAAAACAAAACAAAAAAAAACACATACCAGCTGCTGATGTGTGCGGCGGCGCTACTCAAACAACGGCGACGGCGACCGGAAATGCTCTAGGGAGGCTCGGTCGCTCGGGTTTAGGTGGGTAGCTCTCTTTCTTCTTCTTGCGTTCGTTTTCTTCTTCCCTTTTATCTTTACTTCGTGCCCTAATTTCAAATCAGATGAAATACTTTTTGGGCAAAGAAAAATGGGTTAAAAATAGTTTTTTAAAGAAAAAAAAATATCCAAAAGGTGTTCAAGAGGCGCACCTCGTTCGTGCCTCAGGTGAGGCGCAAAGGCGCGCCTAGGCGTGCCCAGGCGCGCGCCTGAATGACAGTGCCCGCCTCGCTTTCCCAAAGGCATTCTGGCTTGCGCCTTGTGAGCCTCACGCCTCGGGCGCGCCCAAGGCGCTCCTTTAACAACCCAGGGCGGAGCAGAGCAGTGCCGACACTTTACGGGATGTGGAGCGGGGCATTGGCAATACGGAGCCGCAATAGTCTTGGTGCGGAGCAGGTCGGTGCGGAGCAGGTCAGTGCGGGCAGTAAGCAAGGTGTGGAGGCGAACAGTGACCATATGGACAGTGGAGAAACCAATAGTAGGGGTGATGCAGAGAAGAGCATTGGTAGCATGGACAACAATGACTTCCCGAGCACCAGCAACAGCTCCGAGCACTGCCCGAGCAGCGACAATGGCAAGCAACAAGCGCATGCCACACAAGCATACAACACGGAGGCTGAATGGAAGGAAGTAACAGGACGGATGTAGACACGTGGTGTCTGCAACAAAGCATGAGAATCGCAAGCTAGAACATTAGGGGCTTCCACAAGCCCCTAAAATAGAAAGGGGTTCAACCTCCTTCGTCATCATCGACTCACTGTTTTGGGACTGTTGGAGACCAAGTTATTGGAGGCAGATGTCAACGACTCTCTTCGACGACGATTTTCAAGTATGGGAATTGAACATAACTTTCACTTCTCTAATCGTGGATGGATATTGGTGCTTTGGAAAATAGATCATGTGGACCTTGATGTACTATTGCATCGATGCACAACTTATACATTGTTGGATAAGATGCAAAACGACGGGGCATTTACTATTTATTACCTTCGTGTATGGACTGCATAGCATCCCTGCATGAAGGCCAACGTGGGCTTCTTTGATGGAATTCAGACCCCTTGGATGGTGCTTGGGGACTTCAACGGATTGATGACGCCTCAAGAGAAGGAAGGAGGCATGCCAATTACCAACTACGAAACTGGAGATTTGCAAGCGATGACCCAACAACTTGGTGGATATTAGAGCTATTGGATGTTTGCTCAAGTGGACAAATGGGCAGGTAGAAAGTAAGCTGGACCGAGCTATGGTGAACACACAATGGATCGTGGAAAATTTTTAAAGCTATGCAGAATTCCTTGTGTCGGGATGTCATCGGACCATTCATGTTGTGTGGTCCTGTTGCTAGATGCAGAGCTGCCCAAGCAAAGGCCTTTCAAATTTCACAATATGTGAGTACTCCATGAAGGTTTCCACACATTGATTGAAGACTCATGGCGACAAACGGTTGACATCGACGGAACAGCTCAGTATCGACTCAAACAAAGGATGATCAGGTTGAAACCAAGGCTACGGAATTTCAACTCGCAGAATTTTCAGCACATCTCTCAAAAGGCTGGGCAGGTTGCGGATGAGTTGGAAGTGCTCATATCTGAAACAGAGTGATCGCTGCAACAAGTTCTTTCACAACCTAGTCAAGCGGAACAACAAGAGGAATACATTGGCAACAATCAACAAAGCCTCCGGGGAACAAACGACAAGTCTTTAGGAGGTTGCAGATGAGTTTGTAGCTCATTTTGAGATGTTGCTGAGCATGAGAGTGAACTGCACGGCATTGGACAGCAGCTTGGGAGAGGGGCCCGTACTCACTGCTGTGCAACAGCAAAACCTTATTGCGCGCATCACCTCAGAGGAGATATAGACAACCCTCTTGAGCATTGGAAGTGATAAAGCTCCTGGACAGATGGCTATGGTTCAAACTTCTTCAAGGCAGCATGGACGACGATCCATCCAGAATTGTATGAGGTTGTCTAGGAATTCTTCGCAGCAGGCCGGTTACTTAAGCAATGGAATCACACGCTGATCATATTGGTTCCAAAGTCCAATCATGCCCCGAACATCACTGACTACCGTCCTATCTCATGTTGTACGGTGGTGTACAAGATAATCTCCAAGGTGTTGGCCAAAAGGTTGAGGGAAGTGATGGGCAATCTAGTAGACCCAGCGCAGGCAGCATATGTAGAGGGCTGTTCTATCGTCGAAAATATCCACCTTGCGCAAGAATTACTATGGAACTATGCCCGGAAAAGGTCCTCTCCAACGTGTGTACTCAAGGTGGACCTCCAAAAGGCGTTCGACTCAGTGGACTGGGCATTTTTGCTTGCTGCCCTTCGACAATTCGGTTTTCCGCAGCAGTACGTTGGATGGATCGAGGAGTGCGTCAGCACCGTATCTTACTCGGTGGGCATCAATGGGGCTATGTACAGGTTTTTCAAAAGGCGAAGGGGACTACAACAAGGTGACCCCCTCTCCCCGTTCCTCTTTGGGTTATGCTTGGAAGTCTTCTCAAGGTCGCTCACTGCTGCCCGGTTTTCACTTCCACCCAATGTGTGTCGGTCCAAGGATCGCCCACCTGACCCATGCGGATGACTTGCTTCTCTTTGCGAGGGCGGATGAGTTGACGATCACAGTGATATGGGAGTGCTTGGCGGACTTCGGACATCGAGCTGGTCTTCTTCCCAACCTCAACAAGTCAAATCTATATATGGCGGGAGTTAGTGATCGGGAGGCAGACCAGTTGCGTGAGATTACTGGATTTCAGCGAGGCACATTCCCATTTCGCTACCTTGGCATTCCTCTCGCGTTGGAGAAGTTACGGACCAGCAGCTACGGACCCTTGACAGAGGCAATCTTGCGGAGATTAGCCTCTTGGCCCACGCAAACTTTATCATACGCCGGCAAGCTCGAATTGGTGAAGACGGTGCTCCAAGTTATTAAGTGCTTTTGGCTTTCCATCTTACCAGTTCCTTGTGTAGTAATCGACAAGATCTGTCATTTGTCGCTCCTTCGTTTGGTCATCCAAGCATCCCCCCCCATCTCCTGGGCGACGATATGCTTAGCAAAGGAAGGTGGATACGGACTGCGTGATTTGCGGACATGGAACTCAGCTCTACTATTAAAATCTCTATGGAAAATTCACAAAAAAAAGTACTCGCTCTGGGTGAGGTGGATCCACTATCGGTACCTCCAAAACTCGGACTTATGGGAGTGGCAAACCAAGGCATCAGACAACCCCCTCATCAAGCATTTGCACAAGATCCGGCAACAACTTCTTGCAGCTGGCAATTCTGCCCAAATGGCCGGTCAACAGCTGGATGGTCGGTTTGATCCTGAGTTGCGGAGGGGAGTGAGAGATGCATATGACTTCTTCCGGCCAAGGAGCAACACGAAGACATGGACATTAGTGGTGCGGAGGGCTGGCTCCATGCCGAAGCACCAGTTTTTCATGTGGCAACTCGCAAACAACAAGATGCAGACCAAGGACAAGCTGCCGTATGAAGCATGTAAAACCTGTCCGTTGTGCCAACGGATGGACGAGACGGTGGATCACCTCTGCTTCGGTTGTTCTATAGTTAAACCTCTATGGGACTTGGCACGAAGCTGGCTTCATATTAGTGATGCCTACATCTCTGTGATGGAGATGCTGGATGGTTTTGGGCAGAAATATGCAGTGATAGTCGGCCCAACAAAGCTCGGCACATGGGTATCTCTTGTATGTTATACTTGATTTGGCAAATGAGAAATAGATGTCAATTTGTGGGCGGAGTGGCGAGTATTGAGAGGTTGTTTAAGAAGGCCCAAACACATGTATTTCGTTGAGTGGTCCGATTGTACGTACTTGAAAGACATCAATAAAATTTACCTTATCAAAAAAAAAAAGTTATTGTCAACTAACCTACTCTCTCCCTTGTGTTTTCATTGTTGTGGGAGCTTTCGTCCCTTTGTCCAGTTTTACAACTATGCTATATATGTGTAAAATTGCACAAGATCTATCATGTATAGAGGTTGACCTCATGTGATTATTGTGTTTGTTGGGTGGAAACTTGAGAAGGATGACATTGACATCCGAGGAACTATAAGACAAGGAGCATAAGAGCAATGTAAAGATGAGTAGGTGAACTGTGTAAGCGAAGGCGTGATGGATGACATAACGAGTTGAGGACTCAAAGCATTTAAGGGACATAGCTTGATGGGAGAAGACCTTAAGGCTTGGATAAACTTTATGAGAGATGTGAGTGGAGTCATGTGTATAGAAGGAACAAGGGTAGATGACAATTTAGGTGGACTTGACCATAAATGTGGTTGAAGTTAGTTGACTTGTATGGGATTTGGTAGATTAGTGCTTGAGAAAATCACACCCCAAATGTTTCGGGGTTTTGTGGTTTGACAAGCTAACTAATGGTTGTGGATCTCACGATTAGTGATCGAGAAATTTAATATCCTATGTACTTGGGGTTTGTGGTTTGCCAAATCGATTGGGAATTGGGGATCAATTGACTTGGTGGTTGAATACTTCAAATTAGTCCCTTTAAGGTATAAACAAGTAGAAGGTTTTCCAGTTGACTGACCCAATCAACTAAGGTAAATTTGTTGAGAACAACAGATTTTATAGTCTACTAGAGCAGTCGACTTAACTCCGATTAGTTGATTGATGTTTAGTGACCGATTCAAACACAATTGAAGATGGAAGTCTCAACAACAGAATTTGGATAAGATATTGTGGGGATTTGTCGACTGGTGGTTAATGAATAGTTGATTGATTGTCGCCACATAAGCATAAATTTGAGAAAAAAAACTATAAAAGGAGCTCGAGAGGCTGCAAAATTAACTATGAAGTCAAAATAATGCTTTCTATGCCACATGAAAGAGCATCTTTGAATTTTTTTTTCTTCTCTTGTAAATCTACAAGAGATTTCTCCACCTTTGGTGGTACTGAGAAGGAGAAAAGATCGAGGCTATGAGGAGTGATTCAACTAACGGATCATAGGTCATGAACTAGGAGTTGACAGGTTGCCAAACCACATTAAACCATTTGCATACTCTAGTTATATTCTCTTATGTGTTTGTTATTATTTCTTCTATATATTTTATCTTGTAGAATACTAACATCACAGAAAGTGATATTCACTCCCCTCTACCTCTTCCCTCTACCACTAACATGATCCAACAAGTGATATCTGTGCTGGGACGCTCTGAAAAAAGTTTAACAACTTTTCGAGTAATAAGGTGGTAGAGGAGTTGCAAGAAGAGAAAGATAACCTTTTTTACACTTCCCATTGACATGGCAATAACTATAGAAAGAGTATGAATTTTCAATTTGATAGAAATAACAATTTGTTACCTCTTTCCTGGGTTAAACTAACAGCAAAACAAAAGGAGAAGGTGGTGGCCGACATGAAAGTGAAATAGACGTTGGAACAAGCACTATCCAAGGATGGGCAACTCGGTGCACAAAACTCCCGCCAATGCGGGGTCTCGGGGGTCTCGGGGAAGGGTCAGATCATATTAGATCTATTGTATGCAACTTGATCCTACATTTCAAACACTATCCAATCATGAAATGAACAAAATTAGAAAATGCATGATCGCCAAAGAGTTGTGGGACAGTCATAGCTATGCCTGATGGATTATCAGAGGCAAAGCTGGTGTGAAAAGACCTCTTGTGCATGAAATTGAATTCATTCATCATGCCGAAAGGAGAACAAATCCAACATGTATGCCACATATTGTTCATGAATTAACAAGTATTGGTTAATAGATATCCGATAGGGATCTCATTTAGACTGCCCGAAACGTCTCACCGAAGACAATATAGGAGCTCGATCGTCAACCGCTACTACATTGCTAGAGATTTGAATGTAAGTACTTTAGATCAATTATTTTTAGAATAGAGTTACATGCTTTTAGGGATCCAAATGCGCATATCATAACTTAGCTTTAATCAACAAAGAAAAGGAAAGAAAGGGGAGAACATCATCCTTAGCTTCCAAGGAATTCACTATAGAGGACAACGGTGAAGCATATGGTAAGGTAAGAAGTAAATTGAATAATAAACTGAATGAAAAAGAATTTAAAGGAATACTCAAGGCATAATAAGAAGGATAGAGAAAAGCCAAAGAAAAAGCATCCAAAGAGGAACTTGAAGGTCACTTGGGGTAAATGAAGCTCATTGCTGGATATTAAAATTAAAAAACAGAACTTTATTGGCGCTTCCAACAATTTATGAAGTACCATCCTCATTTGAAGATGAAGAAAGAACCACCTACACAACAAACAGAGTATTCATGGTGTTTGATGATGGCGTATCATCCTCATTCGAAGAAGGCAAGGAGACATCAGATTAAGGAGGAGCAGATAATCGACACGATAAGTGAATTCTTTCTCCTATGAAGCTGAGTTAATTAATTTAGTAAATTCGTTGAATAGA
Source organism: Hedychium gardnerianum (assembly GCA_038050645.1). Taxonomy (NCBI): domain Eukaryota; kingdom Viridiplantae; phylum Streptophyta; class Magnoliopsida; order Zingiberales; family Zingiberaceae; genus Hedychium; species Hedychium gardnerianum. The sequence continues at coordinate 960,781 of JBBUKS010000042.1, forward strand.
TCACTTGATAGATGCGAAAAGAAAAACAAAATGTTGAAAAAGGAAGTTTCTATGTTAGGATTCAAGATTGAAAAACTAGAATGAGAATGATATTGTAGCTTATCGTACCTTCTGATAAAGGATTAAAGAACTAGAATTAGAAAATGATTTATTGAAAAAATAAGTTGAATCTCTGAAATTAGCATTAGAAAAATTTACCATTGGATCACAATCATTGAGCATGTTCATAGGTAGTCAAAGGATTTTAGAAAAAACGTTTTAGGTTACAAGGAGTTCAAGAAAGAAAAATCTATTTTAGCTAATGGTTAGAAGCAAAAATTAATACCATAGCTAAGACTCGAATACCTAAATAATACATAATTAGTGCGCTTAGACCTAACTTGTTTTGTGTACTAAATTCACTTTTTGACCATTAGAAGGCCCATATAAGACTTGATTCATATTTATTCATATGGTTGACTTCACATGATTAGAATTATTTTTGAAAACCATTTTTGAATTTTGAAATTTTTAGTTATTGTTGTAAATCATTAATTTTTAAAACATGCTTTAGATTAATAATACAAAAATAGTATTTTGTAAGGGTTTTCATGGTTGTACCAAACATGTCTTTCAAGGTGCGTAGGATCTACTATGTATACCGATTGACTTGGTGTGCCAAGGTCTTTGTTAGCACGATGGCTCAAGATCCTTAGAGATAGAAGGATGTCGTCAACATCCAAGGCATTACATGACGAGGAGCATCAAATCAATGGAAAGTTGAGGAGGTGAAGTGTGTAAGCGAAGATGTGAAGGATGGTAAGAGGATTTGAGGGTTTAAAGCATTTAAAGTATGTAGCTTTACATGAGAAGACCTCAAGGCTTGAAGAAATTTCACGTGAGTGGAGCAGCATGGTTATCAGGGACAAGGGTAGATGATAACTTAGATGAAGTTGACCATAGATGTGGTTGAAATCAAGGATCCAATTGATTGGTGTATAGGATCTAGTTGATTTGTGATTGAGAAACCCCCCAAGTGTTTTGAATTTTATGATTTTACTAGTTGGCTAATGGTTGTGGATCAATTAATTAGTGATTGAGAAATTCAATTCCCCAATTGTTTAGGGTTTATGGTTTGCCCAATCGACTAGTAATTGGGGACAAGTGGACTAGTGGTTGAATACCTCAAATTTGTCTATTTGAGGTATTGTGCAATGGAGAATTAACCGTTTGGTAATGATCATGGTTTAAATGATTTGGCAAATGAACAAAAGGTTTACTAGTCAATTAGGGTTTGTTTTTGCCAAAAATAAAATATTTTCTTAGCGATTGTAGCAGTCAACTTAGTATTGATCATTCATGGTAGGTTTAGTCGACTAATGCTATAGTGACTGATTCAAACATAGTCAAATATGAAAATATCAATGGTAGGATTAGATAAGTTAACTATGGACTAGGCATTAGATGGTTGACAATTAATTGGCAATAGTCGCATAATACAATTGGATTCAAAAGGATATAAAGAGAGCTCAAGGGGGTGTCAAATCAATCAATTATCACGTGAAAACAAAGCTATTACTTTACCACACATGAAAGAGCTTTTTTGTATTTATTTTTCTTCTCTTTTGTAAGTTTTATTAGTTTATTTGTAAGAGGTTTCTCTATCTTCGGTGTTGTTGCGAAGGAGACAAGATATAGATTCTTAGGAGTGATCCATCTAACGGATCAAGTTAAACCATCTACGCACTCTGGTTTGCATTAGCTTGTGTTTTTATTTCTACTGCATATTGTCTTGTAGAAAAATAATATTGTAGGAAATGGTATTCACTCCCCTCTACCACCAATAACATGATCTAACAATAGCATCTCTAAAAGAGAGGATGTTTTTTTATATGATTTTTATATTATTGGAAATCCATTATTTGGTCAAGGCTTTAAACTTGTGGAAATCTCGTCAGTATGAGTAAAGGGGTGACTCATTAGATTTTGATTAGAGGTGACACACCTAATGCATTTATAGGCCATAGGATAAGAATTAACTCTCTGAGAACCTAGACCTGATCATGATTCGGAATTGATTTTTTGACTATATGCAACCGACAATTGACAATTCAAAACTAAAGGTTTGATGGTTCGAAATTGATAGTTCAATTATTCAAAAAATTTCGACCCTTAACCTTAATTGTAGTTGGTTACAATTTACAATTAAGAATCGTCGGTTACGGTTCGAGTTACAATCACTGTCGGTTATAGTTATGATTAGACCATTATATTTTATTTTTAAAAAAAAAAACATTTAAAAATTTATGTTAAAATACTTTAATTTTGTATATATTTCTCTAAATAGGGAAGAGTAATCTTTCAAAATATTTTATAAAAATAGCTAATTTTAGTTGTGAAGGATCTCGAACTTGTGAAATGTGTTTACTTTCTTATGCCTTAAATGTTGGGATGATTCATTGTTAGTAAATTAAATATCATCGATCTCTAAATTCAAAATTGGAATTATTGCTTCTCCTTGCCCTTGCGAGATAAACTTGATCCTTCAATTTAAATTGAAGTTGAAAATGATAGAGATTTTAGAATTGAGTGATAAGAGTAGAGAGTTAATGTAAAAAAAAAAGAAATAGACTAGGGTATTTATAGATCTAGAATGATGCCGTCATTGATAAAAAGTGGTCAAAGAAGATGGATCATTAAAAAAAGAGTAAACTAATTATTGGAATTGCTAGTTAGAACGGTTCACATTTTTTTCCTAGCTCAACCTTAACCATGGGTTTGGCTCGTCAAACTACATCAACGATTACTTGACCTGTTGACCTGATTAAGGTTCTTGGCCATGTTTGATACAGACCCACCTCAAGGTCAACTATATCTGAACCATGCTAAATCTTATTGTGGTACTATTGTTTTCTTTATTTTATACTAATACATATTTACATTTGCTTTAGCTGTCAACATCATAAATTGTCAGTCACATGCATACACTTTGAAGTAATTGTTTCATTTAAGAGTGTGCAAGAAAGCTTCTAGTTGTCAATTCACCTTATCTATTTAACCCTCCCCCTTAGAGAAATGTTTCCTAATGAAGAGGTAGAAAGTTTTATTTTGTGGAATTATTGGTGAAGACATAAAGAAATAAAAAGAATAATATTATAAAGGTAATATTTCATTCTTCTTGGCACTAAATTCGATGATATTCCGACTAAATTAGAGTTTTTTGTAGAATTTGACGGAAGCTAATTTAGCCCAAAATGAGGAAAGGTTTCTTCTTATTTTTGTTTGAAAAAAATAGATGAAACCATTTTTTTACTAGTTTGTTTTTGTTGATGTTCTCATTGTATGATGGGCTAAATAATTTGATAAAAATTTTATCATCCCAAATTTAAGATGAAAATTGGTTGAGTGAAATATTTCAATTTATATCCTAGTGCTTTAGCCCATATAAAGATTCCTCTAATTACACAAGGCTAATCTAGAATGGTGTTTTATTGGATATGATTTATATTGAAATTTTGTAGGCATAATAAAATAGGAATTATCTTTTGTAGATTATTTAGGCAAGTATGCCCAAGTGATTATGTATTTCAAGAGGAGAAAAGTTAACCATTAGAGAAGGTGAATGTATGTCATATTTGAGAGGTGTTCTAAGACAATCGTCTTAGATATTGTATTATTTACTTGATAAATAAAATTCACTATTTGGATATACATTCTCTATGTATGTGCTTTGATCTTAAACTAAATTAATGAAGTTCATAATACAATGCATAACATGAGAGAAATTGTGATTGGATTACAATTACTAGGTATCTCATTATGTGTAATTATGTAAGTATTAAAATCTTCCCTAGTCGATAAATTAATGAGCATCATCGATTCTGTGAAACTAGCATATGTTATACTCGGTTTATCCAAGTAGTTGATCCTCGCTTGCTGAAAATATTGTGATGTTGAGAGTTAACATATGAATGCTAGTTAAGGTAACTAGTTCATCGGATGTGAACTGCTATGAGACTTCGCGTGGTTCTTTATATGTCGATGAAGATCTCATTGTAGTTCGAGTGCAAGTTTCCTTCGACTTGAGGTATTCAAGTTACCTTGGTCAGGGAGGCTTATACTTTGACATCTTAGTTATACATCTCTTAGGCGATGTAGTTACAAGATGATTAGGTATAAATCAATATGCTCGAAGGTGTTTGGATAATCCATAGAGGATTAATCATTTAGGAGACTATACCCTATGAACTCTTGTCAGGATTATTACTCTTTGGCCAAAGCAAAACATGTCATTACATGTGTTTGAGTAATTTAAATCCACAGGACAAAAAACTACTACTTAGGCTATGTGTGACGTAATCAGCCTAGTGGGGACTGATACATAGACCATGTCTTGAACCAAGTGAGTATAAGATAAATGAAAGCCACAGACGCATGAATAACTGTAATTGCTGAAAGGTTCAGAATTCATTCTGGAATCATTTGTGATTGTTATGATGTAGGTGTCTCGTGATTTATTCATAATTAATGGTTAATTATGAATGACCAACATAACCGGGAACCTATTGGATCACATGCACTACGAGTATATCCGAAAGACGTAAAACAAGTTTGAGAATTTGATTCTCGGATCGAGAGAGATTAAGTCTGATTGGACTATACGCAAATATGAAAAATATTTGTCAGACCAGAAGCGCGAATGAGTCACGTCTCATGTAGACGAGTTAGACCCTCTTTGGTTTAGTTGTGAATCAAAATTGGTTTGGTTTTAAACAAAGGTGGTTTGATTTTGAATCAAGATGGTTTGGTTTTGAACCAAACTTAATGATAATGGATCGGATTGGCTTAAAGGGTGTGGGTGTGGGTTTTGGATTTGCTCTTCTAACTTGGTTGGAGATATATATATATATAAAGATGTAGATGGGAGAGATTATAATGATAATTGGTGATTAGGTTTTTGAACTCTCCTCTCCTCTCCCTCTCTTGCTTCGGCCATCATCCCAGCTACCACCCCCTGTCGACGGACGTCCAACGACGCCGGCAGGTGCTGTCCACGCGCCAAACACCAGCAAGAAGATGTTGTCCTATTGCTTCCACCGGCTGTCCCTACACCGCCGGCCCTCTTCCGGCCATTTGCCATTGACTATAGCCACCGGCAGCAACTCCACCATTGCTGGACAGCAAGTTGCTGACCTATATTTGTGCCGCCATGCACAAATCGAGCCGTGGATCTTTCTCTCGGATCGCATCGTCTTCTTTCTTTGGCTAGTACCGAGGCAGAGCCACGACTTGTGACTTTGTGAAGTCGTCTTGAAGAAACTCAGCGTGGATACTAATAGAGGCTAGCTAAATGCTCTCTACAAAGTTTGATTACGAAGTCGAAGGTATAATCTTTAGATCTATGTTTTGTCTTGCATTTGATGATTTTGTCGTTTTTGGGATGAGCAAAATATTTGGAAACTCATTTTTCGCTTTTGCTGCGTGTTTTATCGAAAACATGTGTTTTGCTCGCGTAAATCCTAACAATATTCAATTGGTATGTTGGTGCAATTGACCTCAAGTGGTCCTATGCAACTTTGGGTTTTGATATTTAGACAAAGGATTTAAGTTAGGCTTTGCTTATGTCTAAATATGTAAGGACATGGTGGATTTACATATAGATGCGACTTGACACCAAAGTTGTAGTTATCAATGGCTTGGAACTGTAGAGATCAAAGAAGGGTGATATGGAATACCTAAGGGACCATAGGATAAGAGCATTAGAGTGCAATTGCATTTGAATAGCAGACCATGTAAGCGGAGTGTGAAGGATGACATGAGTGAGTCGAGGGTTTGATGCATTTGAGGGATGATAAATTTGACCGGAGATGGTTGCAGTGGACTACCCAAGTTGAGCGAAGGATAACACAGGGATCTGAAGGACGAAAACCTTAATATGAGATGTACTTGAGTGAGGATAGATCTTAATTTAGGACTCTAAAGAAGTCCTTCAATCGATTCATGGTTGAGTTGATAGGGTAGTCGACTCACTAGAATGGAAGTCTTCTGGAGAACAAACAATCGATGATTGATAAGCTTGGATAAAGCAATCACTAAAGGAAATAGTTGTAATCGATTGGAATCGGTCAAGGCTAGTTGACCGATGGGCACTAGTTCAGCAAGATCGAATTAAAGTTTCATTTCGTGGAGGAGACTATTTTAAATGTTCAAGAAGCCACAAATCAGAATAAACATATTTTATATGTTTAAAAAATAAAAAATTGTGGTTGATGTTGTGAGTGCATTGTGGAGGCCATCGCGTGGTCATGACACCGTCCGTGACCCTTTGTGCCACGGAGGAGGCCGCTGCAAGGTTGCGGCACCCTCAGCCCCTCGGCGGAGACCGCCACGGGTTCACGATACCCTTCGCGTCGTTACGGAGGCCACCGGGGGTCGCAACACCCTTCGCGCCCCTGTGGAGGCCGCCTCGGGGTTGTGGCACCCTTTGCAACCTCGCAAGGCCATGACGACTTCACGGTGCGGTGCCAATATGATCTCGATGTTGGTTGGCGGGCGAAATGGTAAATTCCTTCTGTGCCGATCGACATGGCACGATATTTAAATCATTGAACACAACTTTATGAGAAAGGTGCATACATTGAGAACTGTGCAACATTTGCAAGCGAAGGTGGATAGCTGGCTCCCTGCTTGGGGTGTTCGGCAATAAGTGATAAAAAAAAGGGGCTGACATCCATTGTTGTAGTTGCAGAAAATCATGTGAGGAAAACTTGAGGTGATGAGGAAAGCTTAGTATGCAGGCCGTGCCTAGAATGGCCCATGCCCCACCCAACCTGCAAGTTGAGCCTTCACCATGCCTGACCTACAGATCCAGCTGGGCCAGCACGACCTAGCCCCTAGCAGGCTGTGTTGGGCATGACTAGTATACTATCCACGAGTAATGTCACTAGTAATAAGAGGGTGAAACTAAGGCACGTCAGAAGCTGAGAAGGAAGCTTATGGCTATAAAGCATGAAAGTGAAGCAGATCAAACACTAAAAAGATTTATTCGAGTGGGATGAAATTTTGTACAATTATCAAAAGATCATTTATTACATCATATATATATATAAGTCACCACGGACATAGGGATTGGGTAGGGCCAGGTCATAAGCGACGCAGCCTGATTGCCACTTCTACATCGTTGTCAAATTTTTTTGGTAAGTTTTTTTTTATCTTCTTTGTTTCCTTTTTTGGTAAGATTTTGAATTGATATAGAGGATGGCAGTCGCCTGACCCAGTCATATTTGGGTTTGGGTTGTGCCCAGCACGGCCAGATGGTCACAACACTACTATGGTTGTATGATCTGCATTATCCTTTTATTTTTCTAGAGTCTACGTCAATTGATCATCTAGAATTTTCCTACTATTGTACTGAGCTTGAAAGATGAAGTGCATAAAATATGTGACAAGTTGATGTTTCATTAACTTTCTCAAGTGCCATTGATACATGATAAAAAATGCCTTGATCTTCTTCAGGATTGGAAATAGCCTATAGATGTTAAAGTGTGGGTAGTATATGTTTGGAGTAATGTTGATCTGAATGTACAAAATCTATAAAATGAATTCAAGTAGTACCCAAATTGCTGAGAATTTGATCTCCTCATTGACTCAATTATTTTTGCCTCTTTTCTCCTCTCGAAATTCTTGCTATTTTCAAATGTTGACTGCCTTTTCAATTAGGACTGCAAAAATTCATTCAAGTAAATTTTATCTATATTTTATTCTTTCAGTTACTGGTACCACTTTGACTCTAACGATTGGAGCATCGTGTATAAGCACACTGTTGGCAAGGATCTGAAATTTAAAGCTGGTTATGACTCAGAGGTGCGACTTGGATGGGCATCTTTTTGGGTAAGCTTCAATTTACGACTGCTTAATTTACAGACTGCATCTTAGATAGAGTAGTAAATGATAACTAGAGTTTTCTATGGAAAATTTATTTGTTAAGAGTCACAAGAATGACGGTTATACAAGTACAGTCAGCATCCATCATCATCCAGTAGTGCTTGTTCTGTTGACATCTCACAGTAAGTGATGATAGGATTTTCATACAAGGAAAGCAAAAAATTTCATCGAAAATAATTTATTTCAACATGTAGTGGTAATGTATTAGTTGACTTGGAAAATAATTATTATTGGGATATTCCTGTGAAGGTTGGGGATGAAGATGGCAATGCCAAGTCTGCTCCAATGAAGATGAAAGTTCAGTTCATGGTCCAAGTACCGCAGGATGATATCAGTAACTCAGTATTGTTGTTTCGGGTTAAGAAAAGGTGGGACTTCTAGTCCTGTTTTGTCTCGTAGTAAAGTGGTGTCTTGAAAATATTGTTGTCTACCTTATTCCTCAGAATTAAAGATCATTAGTTTCAAGAATTTCAGTTTTTGGTTTCTTATGATAATATCAAGTTTGTGATACGCGGGTGTTTAGGACGGTAAAATAAACAGACTTTGGTGACCTTATCCGGTAGTTGATCTGATTGAAGTTTGCTACACAAAAGGAACATGGCTAAGACTAGATCTCTTAAAGATCTGAGGTTTTTTTCTTTATAGGATAGATCAACTTAGCGAAATTAATTTCTTTTTTTTTCTTTAGGATTGAAACTTAATTATTCAGTTATAATTAAACATTGAAGTTATTATAATTAAATAATAATTAAGACGAGATTAACAACATGAAAGTGCTGAATTAGTTCAAACAATTCTTCTTTTTTTAAGATCGCACAATTATCGTTTCCATGTCTCTTTGGCACTTATAAATACTTAGGTACATTCACCTTAGACCGGTTCGGAATCTCTCTTTGAATTTTCATCATATTTTGTTTTTTTAAATTAATGTCGGACAAAATAGTGATTTGGATTGATGATAAGAGAAGAATTAAAAACAAGGCAAGAAGAGATAATTATTATTTTTCAGATTTTTCTAAAACAAAGAAAATTTTATATAGGATTATTCTTAAATAATTAAATAAGAATAGACTAAAACTTAAGATTCAAATAAAGTAAAGAAATTTTAATATATAGATTTTAATTTAATTTGGTAAAGAAAGGAAATACATTTTTTTTAAAAATTATTAATAGATTTATAATTCTAAAATTTGTAAACGAACTAAAAATCTAAAAAATAAAAATAATTAAAAATATTTAAAATTCCAAAAAAAAAATTAAAAATAATAATTTAAATTTTCGGATCTTCTTGCATCAGTCACCTCAGGTCGAAAGAATTTATCCTCGAGTTTAGAAAAAAATGATTAATCAGGTTGGGTAACGTCGGACCTGGGATGACCGGCTCGGTCCCACGGAAGTTTTCCACCGGCTACTAGGGTAAATCGGGAAGCACTAATGGAGGCTCATCCAAATGATCAGTATTCTAAGGCTCGCTTCTCGTTAGAGGGAAAATTTCTTACAATGCGTCGTAGCTGAGATTCAAACCTTAGACCCCTTGATTATTCAAGAAAGGGCCTAACCATCGCACCATTGTCCTGGGGGCTTATCCTCGAGTTTAGAGTATTATCAAATAGTAGCTCAAGAGTAAAATCATCTGATACCAAATCGATAAAAATGAGGGGACTGCTATTAGATGATATTGCTGATTGATTCTGCTACAAAACATGAGATATATATGTACAAAAGTTCATCGCTTGATGAGAAGATACCATCTGCATGCTACGATTATATAGGGTAACCCAAAGGTGATGTTTTTAGAAATGCAGCTCTTCTAAAAAATTTTGCCTCTAGATTAACGGAAAGCAATTGGGTTAGACATAAACTTATAGCCAGTAGGTTGACCAGTTTAATTCACAGTCCTAGTGTTCCGTGCAATCCAGTGTCGTGCAGAAGAAGGATTGATATCACGCATAACCTCAACAAACTGATTGAAGACTTCATTTGATTTACAATCAACATCCATATCCATACGAGCAACAAAGAAATGCTGATGAACTGATGCATATAGTCCTGGTGCAGTTGTTGTACCATATTTTCTTGATTCACCTTGCTGTAATGCTCCCAAACTTAAGCTTCCAGTTAATTTTACTACAGCCTCAATTTTACCAACCTGATAGAAGTGCCAAAAAAATCCATATTCATAGTTGATTCTGGCATCATTGACAGGCCTTTCTAAAGAAGTTATCTCCCCAACAACTATTTCACCGACAAGAAGCTTGTTTTCAATCGAAATTTGTGACACAAGCCCTAGATTTGATAAAATTCCCAAAGAAGATAAAGAATACATTCCATTTCCACAACTGGATTGATTAGTCCGGTCCAATCTCCGAGAGGCTATCATACTAGCTAGTGTTTCTAATATTACATCACCTCCTGGAAACTGATCACATAAATTGAACATCAGAAGTGTTTGACATGAGCTGACGAAACCAAGTCTTGAATGACTTGCACCCGTAGGACAACCAAGAACAACTTTTGAAAGAGTTTCTTCTTTCTCAACACCTTCGATTGCATGTTTCTGAATAAATCTATGTGCATACAGAACTTCTCGCATGATCACGGGTTCTAATAGAGATATTGACTTGTACATAATATCTTTATCAAAAAGACGGGAACCCCACGGCCCAGTCAGTTCAGGTTTGATACTCTGTTTCAGATCATCTGCAAGCTCATATACCTTTGGTTTATCAAAGGTCACAACTCGTAGTGCTTGGAAATAGAGAGCATGGTCCGTCAGTATTAATCTCCCAGGCCTTCTAGCAGTTCCTATGTGTTCAAGCACTGGTTTCGTGGTCAATGTTCCATCCACCACAAGTATCATTTCTTCTCTACGTTGGCGACGATCTCCAGTTGAAGAAATGAACACATCAAAGAGATCGGTACAGGTAACTACATCTGCAATGATAGGAATGGCTGGTGTTATCCTAGAAAAAACTTCAAATCCTGTAGTTCTCTCAGCCACCTTGAGTGTAGGCTGACTTGCCGCTGAAGGAGCTTCCCAGGCTAACATTATATCAAATGCCAACCGCCGAAAGGCCTTGTCTGACAGGTGGCCAGAGACTTGAGTATATAGAGCAAGGGTTCTAAAGCAAGAGTATTCCAAGAAGTTTCTTGCATAATATGAGGAAAGCCATGTAGTTTCTGATGCTTCTGAATTAAAATAGCTTTGAAGCTCATCCATAGTAACATTGAGAATTCTGGAGAACATTTTGGATGCGCGGTGCACCAAAAGCTTTGAGATGGTGGAGAAAGGAATATGGTCGAGTATGGTCCCCTCAGGCTGGATGTCGACGGATGACTTGAGGAGGGGAGAGTCGTGTCGATTGGCACCGCCATCAGGACCACCTCCGACAAAAAGTGAACGGTGGTACAGATTGTAGAGACGGTTGCGGCAATCGCGCTCCTTCTCAGCCTCAAGCTTCCGAGCCTCGACCTCCTTGTCGCGACGCTGCGGCTGCTGCGTCCATTGCTGGACCGAACATGGGGCGTGACGGGGGCTTGCCGTCGACCACGTTGCCGGAGATCACCTGTTAGTCATTGAGCTTCGCCGGGAGGGCATCCTGCTTGGCTGGGGTGATGAAAGGGGCAGCGGGCTCCTGGTAGAGATCGAATGGGACTTCGGCGGGGGAAGGGGGAAAGCCCTGATCTAGGGTTTCGTGTTCCGGCAAAGGAGGGGGAGGAGGCGTAGAGGGGGCGGCGGAATTAGGGTTTGGTGGGAAAAAGATGGGAGGAGTTGGGGCTTGACTCTTGAGGTTAACACTAGGAATAGGGTTGGAGCTGTGCGGGAAGAAGCGGGCAGGGAAGGGCTGATCAGCAAGGTTTTGCTCTGATATTTTTTCACTTGATCAGTTTCTTCTTCTTCTTCTTGGTACTCAAAAGGAAGAAAGTGATCCTTCAAATTTTTTTTCATCTTCTCTCAATCCTTAATCTTGGTCTTGCCTTGTCGGTCTTGTGAGTGTCGCAAGTACTCCCACCATGTCGATGCTCGACCATTGAGTATGATGGCAATCAGCTTCACCTTCAACTGATCCGGAACTTGCTTATAGTCGAAGAACCATTTCACTTTGTCGATCCAATCAATAACATTCACTAACTGTAACGTATCATAAAATTCAAGTAAATCAACTCGAAATCCGAGGTCTCCATGTCGATCCTCTCGACCACGTACCTTATGATCTTTAAGATTTCGCTTCATGGCCGCCATGCTTGGTTAAATCTGCAACTTGCTAAATCCTCAATTCTCAACCATCTTTCATGGTGCTCGGCTTCCTCCGTCGGAACATGCCTACCGCGACCACGATCACGACAACCTTCCATTGGATCCAACGCTCGGCTTCCTCAAATCAGACACTGCCAGCTCTGATACCAACTGATGTCAGGCAGGATAACGATTATCCTGCGGGCTGACGAGAATGGAGAATTAAGGAGAAAGCAAGAAGAGAATGGAGAATTAAGGAGAAGGCAAGAAGAGAAAATAACCGTCCTCTAAGTTTTTCCAAAACAAGGAAAATTTTATATAATTACAGAGGATTGTCTTTAAACAACTAAACATGACTCTTATATAGACTTCATACCTAAAGGAAAGAAATCCTAATATATAGACTCCAATTCCTATCTTGTAAAGAAAGGAAAAAAAAACTCACAATCCTAAAATCTTTAAACAGACTCCAAATTTAAAAATATAAAAAAAATAGAAATTAACAAAAATACCTAAAATACTAAAAATTAAAAATTACTAAAAAAAATAATAAAAATTTGTAGATCCTCCTACATCATTAGGGCATGAGCCGGGTATTTCTTGTGTATATATATTTCTCTAAGATCAGGTTTTACTTGTTAATCTCGGCCAATTCCAATGCAATTTGCCCGAGTTGGAACCAAACCAAATAGTTGATTTGATTCTGGTCAATGTATCAGATGTGTTCAAGGGCTGCCAAAAAAACTAAAAATACAATTGGAAACATATAGATCTCGGTGGATATTAAAGGAATCAAGTGAAACTAGGGAGAATCAGCAATTTCCAGCTGATTTCATTTAAACTGAATGTTTCCAACTTGGAATCTTTCGAACAATTTATCCAACAGGTCTAGGGTGCACGGACTGGATGTGACAGAAAGGAGACGAAATGGAGGTGATTACTATATATCTAGACCTAGATCTATAAGCAGGGGAGAGGAGAAAATCTAGAAAAATGATGCATCATAGAAAGCAGCTTGGAAGAAGAGGGAGCAACGAGGGGGTAGGTCTGACTTCAGGAACATGAGCAGAGGAAGCCACCAGGAGGCATTCTGGCTTCAGGACAACCCCAAAGGCATTCAAGCTTTGGGAACAAGAAGCATAAAGACTTTTAGGGGGAACGAGGCTACCTGAGTTACTAAACTAAAAATTATTCTATCGTTAAAGTAATTTAATTAGTAAGAATACTGTTCTATGCTATTTTGATAAGTAGGTTGATTTCTCTAAAGGAGTTTGATACCAACTTATAATGTTGATCCAATACAGCCAAAATAGCATAATGTTGATCCAATACAGCCAAAATAGCAGTCTATTCCTATGTTTTGTAATGGCTGATAGATAAATATCGGCATTTGGCATCCATGTCTAAGACATGAAATACTATTTCATCATGTCAATCAAGTAAAAAAAGGATAGCTCGGTGCACAAAACTCCTGCCAATATAGATTCCCGGGAAAGGATCGGATCACATTAGATCTATTGTACACAACCTTTTATCATGCATTGCAAGAAACTATTTCCGCGATTCGAACCCATGACCACAAGGTCACATGACAACAACTTTACACCAATCAATTAAATTACAACAAATTTTGAAACGTGATTGTTGGTATCAACTTATTCCATAAATTCTAAACGAGCCACAAAGGTAAATGAAGGTCTATTTTCAACTTGTCTGTTCTGCTTAAAAAACACTAAAAAATGAAGCGAACAGTACAGATTTATCAAATGGTCAGACAGAATTTATTGCTGTCTGGTTAAATTAAAATTAACTTTATAGATGCCCGTAGAAACAAATGGTTTTGATTTCTCAAGATGTTTGTTAGCAATGACATTTTTAAACAAATTTTGGAAAATTATACCTGATAATAAACCGAGATTATTTAACCATCGAATCAGAGCATCAAGCATGAAAAACTCTTTATTACATTTAGGAAAAAAAAATAGTATCAAAATAATAAAATGCGATCTCCACACACATTCTGAGAAGGCAAATACACAATGGTGCACATCATAGCAGAAGTTAAAAACTATCAAGATTAATAGAGGATACCTTCATATGAAAAATGTGAATCAAATATCACATTTGTGAGATGTTGCTTGAGGAAGACCTATTCATGATAAAATGAACAATAATCAAGGAGATTATACAAAGCAATCAAAAGACAGTTACCTTGTTTGCATGCAAACTTCTTGCATAAATTAGTAAATCGTCAGATGTTATAAAGACTTTGGGAGGAGTATTCAATCAATGAACATATTTAATAGTGTATAACCAACAAGGAAAATATAAATGGTTTGAGAAGGCAAGTTCTATTGTTCTTTCATATCTTTATGATTTCTCAGCCAAGAAAACTGATACCTAGTGTCATAATCATGCTTGTGGGATGCTTGATTCGGGACCAAATATGTGCCTTAAGTGTGGAACCAGAAAGGAAAAAAAAAAAAATTCAGTGCACGAAGCTCCCACCAATGTGGGTCTATTGTACGCAATTTTACCTTGCAATGCAAGAGGCTGTTTTTGCGATTCGAAATCGTGACCACTAAGTCACACGGTAATAATTTTACCATTGGAATGAGTAAGAAATTAAAAACCAAAACAGGGAAAAGTTTGCATCTGCATACAGCAGGATTGGCAACTACCAAGATAGTATAAAGGAGTTACAAGAGTAAGCCACATAAAATCATATGCGTGACAACTACTATCATAAGTTTTATCATGGTTCATAGTGCAATGATAAAAGGCTTAGCTGTAATTAGAGATATGGTAATTCCAATCGGAGATGAAAATTTGATCATTTAGATAATTTATTCCACAATTGCAAATAAATTTGAAGGTAGTTCAAGTCTTAAAGATGAAGCTTGCAACTTGAAAATTTCATAATCGCACAGCATTACCATATATCCAAAAGAAGTGGCAAAATTTAATGACTTCTGAAACTTCTGTATCAGCAAAATCATTTTAGAACTGCTGTTAGACATACCGTAGATAAAAGCTGCCTTGTATTTGTATCCCAGACTCGCAGATAGCAGTCTAAACCTACAAACCAAATAAAAAATGGCTAAAAAAATCACCACTCGAGACTACATAAAATGTTGGAGCAAAAAGTGTTTGTGAATCGGTTTTAAATAAGTAGAAAAAAAATCATTTATTATCTTACTTCCCACAGGCAAATAACAGTCTGGCCATCCACAGAAATACGACTTTACAGAAAAGGGACTAGGTCTGAATGCCTTGTTAATTTTCATTGCTAGCTTCTGATTCTTCCAACAATGAATTGAATTGTATCCAATGTACTTATGAAGGTTAGCTAAGCTTAATGCCTCATAAATTGGATGGTCGGCGTGGTCACAGGGTTATGGCCTTAGAACATTAAGTACTACCAATAGGTAGATGCCTTGGTATGCTATCCCTCGTCTAAGTGGAAAATTTGCCTAACATGCAGACCAAATAAAAAACAAAATTTTCCTTTTATGTTTTACAAAGAAAATATAACATAGAAGACTCTAATATTATACAAAATTTGATATCTACATTTTCTCATTCATGATAATTAGATATGAGACACCAATTAACCAACTACACGTCTTTGAAACATTTTTTCAAGATGCAACAGTTTGAATCAAGTAGTTCTTTTACTAATGAAAAAAGATGAAATTAAGGACCACAATCGTGGAATAAAAGATATAGCTCTTACCGCAAGATGCTATTACCGGAAGTTCTGGATGTTTTCTTATAGATCTGATGCTTCCAGAGCACTTGCCAGTAAAACCTCCAAGCAATTTTCCTGAAATTTATTGCCATTTAGTCACTACTACAATTGATTCTCAAGAGCAGAATCCTAGTTACTTGGAATCAACAGGTGACAGATCAATTTTTCAAGCAAACTGGTTCATATAGTCTATATTTTTCACAAAGAACATATATGATAGAATAATATATAGGTGAGAATGTTATATAAGCACAAGTAAACAATTGTTTATATTGCAAGATTTTCAAATTTACAACTAAAGAAAATACTTGACTCGTTATTTCAATTAACTGACTAGAAGAAGAAGTCCTCATGCACCCCAATTGTTAATTAAAAATGCATGAGGGTCAAAATACCAGAGTAGGCATATGGGACACCATATTATTGCCCAAACAAGAGCAAGTATCCATTAATCAAACAAAACTGGGTATAGTCAAAGCATTTAATAAGCCCATAAGGCAATTAAACCATCGTGCAGACAACTTCAAGGACTATGTACTTGGTAATGTGTTTCTGTTAATTGCATACTAATGTTTGCAATCATAGTGATTATTTTAATATACTAGTGAACAGAACTTAAACGCCATAGCATATATTTTTGTTATCCTAATTGGTTACTCATAGTCCATGTTGAATGTTAAATTTCCTTGGAACTCTTAGGAAACTATGTCTATTCCCACAGTAGTCATGACTCATGAGGCAACTTTCAGATTTCAGTCAGGTTAAGTAAAAGATTTACAAGTTAAACAGCATAAGAAACAAAAGAAATCAATATGCTAGACAATGAAATAAACTAACATTTTTGTTCAAAGGATTTACACTAGATCAGGAACAAGAAGAACAGTATTTGGAAATGTCAATAGGAATAGAAAAGATTTGCTAAGAGGAGAAAATAAAGAAAAATGTTAATTTAGGATGCATCTAATCATGGATATGCAATAATAAACAACATGAATAACAACAAACAAACAAACGGAAAAATATAAGCTGCTGCACATATTTAACACCGTAGATATAGAATAATTAGCAAACTATCACTTTTACCTGTTCTTATGTCAAAGGAACCAAGGTCTCCAGAAGCATTGCCGACATAAACTTTATAGCCATGTAGGTCCGGACAGACTGCCTTGATTGGAGTTTCCCTATAGTCAACAGACATAACAGGCCGCCTTTGCGCTGAGGTATCATAAAGACGAACCTATCAGAAAACATAGATTTCAAAAAATAAGAACAGATTATCAAATATTCTGGAGAATGATAAGAGCAGATTAGCATTCTTCATTCCACACAAAAAAACATAAAAAATAATAATAAAAAAGGATAGACCAAACAGTATAACATTTAAACAAGAGCAATAAAACAAATTGGCTGCAGAGCTTGATATGTTAAAGATGAAGGAAAAAATGACAGGCAAACTTATAAGAGAGTAAACTTATGAGAAAGATTATGCTCCAAATATTAGCAAATCCCTTTAGGCTTTAGCACTTGAAGGAAGACCCTGTGATACCTGATGATTGTTCGTGCCGGCTGCAATTTTTCGATGATCTTCTTCACTTAAAAAAGCAGCAGCAGTAAACCAAGGAGGAGGGGATAAACCAAGGCTATTAGGACGAGGCTTCACAGGGAACACAAAGAAAACAGTAACTTCTCAGTCAATGATATATAGTAGAAACTTTTATTTCTATTATGCACATAAAAGAATATAATGACTAACAGATTTTGCAGTCCAGGTTCGGGTGCAGTTTCCAAGATCCCATGTATTCACTTCAACGCCCTTCCTGAGACAAATGTTTAAACACAAACTAGTAAGATAATTTCCATGGTATGCTATGCAATTTCAAACCCATTAAAGACAATGCAAGGAAAAGCATACAAGATTACACAACTGATCAGTGCTTACCCTCCAAACAAGGCAAAATTCTCACTTTTAGCCAATGAACTGCATAATATTTTCCCGGCAGAGCATACATTGAATGACATTTGAGAACCAATATCAGAATCATGCAGCACACCACTCATGGGAATAAATTTCAAGCAAGCATTTCCATTTTCCATACAAAGTAGTGTGGCAACCCTGAAAAACATGGCAAACATAATATACGTACAATAGAGGTCTTGCTAAAAGATGCATGTATATTAGAATATGCACAAAATATTGGTCTTCATTTTCGCCCAATTCTGTTTTCTTCTAAAACCACCATCATCACCACAAAATGAAAGTCCAAATGATCATATATGGATGCTCTCACAATGAAAGAATCAAATACCAATGTTTTAAGGCACTAAGGTAAAAAAAAGTAGGACCTAAGTTCAAGGTGCAAGCATGCCTAGGAGAATTCAGGTGTGAACTTCAATCAAAGTATATGACAGACATATAATGCGTACATATATAATTCAGAAAATTGAATTGATGTAACACCTTAAATCGCCTATTAGTAATTCAAATGTCAACAAAAAAACCATATAATATTATACTATAGCTAGAGTGGAAGGGGTATGGGTAGAGGGAGCCCATAGAAATATCTCAAATTAAGATAATAAAAATGTGATAAAATTGATTTGAATATTATTAATGACATAGTCATGAAGATCAATAGCGTGGCAAGATCAATGTAGCTGACCATAGATAGTTGAGATTTGGTTCTTACACACCATAATAAAGATGATGATGACAACACCAATGTTGATGATTACTCAAAAGAGCAATATTATCACAATTAGTCATATATACTTGAGGTTTAATTAAACTATCTGAAGGATGCAATGCAAAACTTCAGAGTACAGAGACGTTACATTTTTTGTGCCTTGCAATGGATTAAAGAAACATCATGACACATCTGGCTATAAGAAGAAAAATTATTTTATTTCTTACTATTACACCTTACTCCCTTTTCTAAAGGCGCACGACAAAGTATCTCAGTTGCATTGAAGTAAAGTGGCCTCATCTCAACTGGTAAAGGATTCTAATCTAGCATGAAGCGACTAGGGTGTGAAATCTATACCCATGTGCCCTTTTAGTATCACTATCCAAAAGAAGCATGCCTAGTTGCCAATTTTTGTAAATCAATACGTGACAATACAAAATCCAATTAGTTATATATACTAGAAGTATAAACTATCTAAAGTCACCTCATCTCAATTACTTGATGCTAGACCCTAGAATCCTTTACTAATTGAGATGAGGTGACTTTACCTCAATGCAATCATGATACAGTAGTTCAATTGCATTGAGGTAAAGTCACCTCATCTCAATTACTAAAGGATTCTAGGGTCTAGCATCAAGCACCTAGGGTGTGAAACCTGTCACCGATCTGCCCTTTAGTATCACTGTCCAAAAGAATGGAAGTGCCAATTAGTAGTCCAATTATGGATGTGCCAATTATTAGTCCAACCAACCATCATATTTTACCAAAAGAGTTCTTCTAGTTTTAAATAATAATAATTATAATCTCTAAATTCAAGATTTTTGCTCGTATTCCATGACAGACACCATTTAATACATCATCCAATTTTTAAGATTGCCTCTTTTGTAAAATCAAAGATATTAGAGCCTTTCAATATTGAAAATTGATTAAATTTACCTAGAAGACAAATTTATTCCTTTGGTTTTAAGGAGATGCAAGCCCACAACGTGATCATCTTGACGAGAGGTATCTGATAATCCAAATTGTTTGGTGTGAGTGTTGCATAAACTCTCTCCATTTAGAGAATTTAGAATCTCAACCTGATTGTTAAATAATCAATCAATGGGTATTTTAACAGCCAAAGAAAAAGGAAGATGTAAAGCCATCCAATTAGTGATAACTTACCGAACCATTTTTGCGAGCAACAGCGAGAAGCTGCAAATAAAAAACAGTTAAATGCTCATGGAGTCACAAATGGAATACGTATGTTAACTTGTTCTATAAAAATAAGAGATAATCATAATTCAGTAACAGAAAACAAAATTCAAGGATAAAAAATTATTGAAAGAGATGAACTATAAATGAAGAACATAAAGGACTGAGAAGTGACTCAGGAAGCTGGCAGAACCGAGCTCTAAAATCCTTGATTCCCTTCAACATAATTTCTTAATACTAAATCAACATAGAAAATCATATGGGTACAATATCCTTTGAGAATAAAGGAATGAATTTACATAATCTAACAAAACATGAAATGATTCACAAGAAACTATGACTTCATAAAGACCTTATCTCAAAAATAGTAAGCATCTAAATGATAGAGCAACCATGATACTCGACACAGCACCAACCAATATAAGCTTCTGATAAGTTTTTCCCTTTATTAATGAGCTTTGAGTGTATATCGCTGAATCTATCGACAATAACTCAAAACAAAGCAAACATGATGTAACAACATACCGGTTCAATTTTGTCATCAGCATAAGAAGCTGCAAGAACACCAGAAGAAGCATCCGGCTGCCCCCATCTTTCTACTACCTTTAGAATTCCAGGATTACCATGAACTTCAACAACTGTAAACACATTGCAATATCACAGAGGAACTAAAAGTGAATGTATATTATAGACAAAACAACAGAGTTAGGCAAATAATGTGAGTATAAAAAATCACCTTTTATGAGGCCAAGTGCATCAGTGGTCAAGGCTCTCAGAGGTGGACATCCAGGGCACTCAACTGCACTTGTTCGAGGCATCTTTTGAATGTCTTAGGATCTTCTTTATTTACCTATATACAAATTTTTAAAAATAATAATTAATAAAGCATGAAAGCACAGAAGACAAATGAATTATATGTAATAGAAAGTTCACTTAAAAAGTACATGGTAAGTGTAACCGTGTAAGACAAAGGCCAAAACAATCTAAAAGTTTAAACAAGGTATCTTTACAACTAACTTTCCTCACCAAACAAGGAAATAAATTCTGACACTTGTGAAAGAATGTATACTCACTAGGAATGATAAGATACACTGTAACAGGATCAGCAATAATAACTTGAGTTTTTACATCAGGATAGGGAAAGAGAAAATCAACTAAGCACCTACGTAGTCAGATCAAGATCCTACTTCAGAAAAACAGTGATTCATACCGAGATGCCGTTCCGACACCGGATTGGCGGAGAGATGGAGAGGGAGAGGAAGAGGCAAGACCTTACTTGGGCAGCGACCGACAGCAATTTAGATGTAATGTTATAATAAGTTTCTTTATAAACCCTCAATCTTAAACTCTAAATAGGCCCTAAACCTTATATATTATATCTATAGTTATAATAAGTTTTAATATAATATATCTGTTATATCTGTTTTAATATGGTGCATACGAATTGAATCGAGTCGAATAATATTAAAATGTTGATATTTGAGTTCGAGCTTAAAAAAAATGATATTAGAATTCGATTCAAAACTGAAAAATATAAATAATTTTGATTCGAATTGAATTCGGATCGAGTTCGATTCAAATTGTTCGAATTTTAATTCGAACAGAATCAACTTATAAATTGAAATGACTTAAATTCGGTTCAAGTTGTTCAAACCTTAATTTGAGCATATTTAAATTAAAATTATGTACAAATAATCAAGTTCGATTGAGTTCAACTCATGAACAATCAAATAAAATATTATGAGTTCGAATCCGACTCGAAAAAATTATCGAACATATTAAAGTTTAACTCGAATTCGATGATTTCGAATACGAAACAAATATTTTTTGAGCTGGCTGCTGGCTCAAAAAACTTGCAAACAAGCTCGATTCGTTTGCACCACATTCTCTAATATCTCCTTTTTAAAGCAACCTTTTCACTCTTAAAGTTTGATCCTCAATGCACTCTCATCCCTTCCAAACCCTCTTTCATCAAATATTGTCAACAGAAACCACAATGATGTCGCTTCTCAGCTTAAAATTACTCATTCAACGTGTTTGGTTTGGAACCCACTAAACATCATCTGCTATCGAATTGGTTACCTGATTCTCTACTCCACTCTAAATGCATCATGCAACAAAAAGAAGAGAAGAGAGGTCTAGAGTTTGAATCCCAATAGGGATGCATATTTTATAAATCAATCTTTAAGTGTGTATAAGTTATACTTCAAAGGAATGTCATCTTCAAAATTAATCGGACGAAGCCTAAACACATGGATTAAAAAAAAAACCAATCCAAATGCTCATTTGCTCACTCACTCGGGGACGCTGTTGGAAATGAAGAAGAATGACGATCCATCCATTATATAATCACAATACACAAGCAAACGCAAATAACAGCAACACATGATTACTTAGGCTAAGTTAAACCGCGAGTCCTAGGGGTGTTATCGCTGCTCGAACGCATATGAAAAGGAGATGAATGCCGCTGCTCAACGAAGAAGAAGAAGCTATGAGGGGCATTTTAAAAAAGAAAAAAGAAAAAAAAAAGAAACCTTTTTTTCTTCCGGAGACGGAATTCGTATGCAGCGGCGAATACGCGATCGGGCAGCTGCAGCAGCAGACGGAGAGGAGGCGCTCTATTGCTCCTCCGGAGAAGAAACGAGAGGAGGGCAAATTTGTGGGGAAGGACCACAGGCGGCGGTACGTCGGCTCGATCGCACGACAGCGCGGGTGAGCGGGCGACCGCGATGTGGGAGCGGGTCGTCGCCCTCGAGCGGATGAGGAAGGGTTTGAAGGGTTAGATACGGATTTATCAAAACCCTAGGCGCGACTGAACCGGACTGGTTCAAACTGGTTCAGCACTAGTTCAGGCGATTGAGTCAAGTTAAATTGAGATTAAAATGAATTAATATGAACTTGAATTTCATTCATTTAAATGCCGCCCTCGGGACTCTGTGCATGGTAAACGATAAGGATAATTTTTATACAATGGGAGTTTAAATTTTATGTCGGACATTTTTGAATGCCCGTAGAATTTAAATCACAAGTGACGTTAGGTGTCCTGTCAGGATTCATCAATACTTCTTAAATTTATTTGATCGTCGGTTGGATCAGACCGTCCATTTTTCGGACTAATTGAATCCAAAGCTCAAATATCTAAATTAATAAAAAAAAAAATTATCAACCCATGTAACTAAAGTTTCGTATTACTTAAATCACGTAATTAACTTTCGAAATTATAAAATCATGTACCTCATGCTTATTTATCTCAATCGTGTAGTAATTCGATTCGAGATACTGTTCATCGATGCAGCAGAGTCTCGAATCAATTATTATATTGTAACAATTGATTAAAAAAATCTAATTTATATTAAAAAAATTATTGCTCTCAATATAACGTATGGAAAATGATATTTGAATGTATGAATATAATTAGAAAAAATAAACGAACACATAGAACTTGGTTTTATATCATTCCGAACTCTCTAGGTCTATTAATCTGTTTCGACCAATTTCGACTAAAATCATCTCATGGATCTAGAAAGCTCGGGATGACATGAAATCAAGTCTTAGAACATCTCCAATGGAAAAACCTCAAAAGTGAGATTTTTCCATTTCTAAGGTGTCACATCATTGCCACATCAAAAGTAAAAAATCTTACTCTTCTCTCCACTATAAAAAAACCTCCCTACAACTTTTTTATGGCCCCACACTCAACAATTCACATATATTTAAAAAACCTGAATTATTTGTTAATGGGTCACTCTTATATCACCTAATTTGTTAAAAATTAATATTATAAATTTATAAATTTAAAAAAAAGAAATACAACATTAAATAATAAATTATTACAAATAATTTATAAAAAAATCTTTTACTGATCGTACTCGTAGCGTGTCCAAATATGCTCAACTAAGTATGCTCGAAGCTGATGATATACTTGATTATTACGTAGCTCGCAGCTTTTTCAAAGATATTCTTCAAACTTTTGGGTAGAGCCCTGAAATATCTGTGTCGGAGGATCTTCTTCATCATTCGACCAATTGCTTATTGCATCCCTCTTATCTTCAATAATCATGTTGTGCAAAATAATATACGTATACATGATATCCTTCAAGTTATTCTTATACCAAAATCGTCCTGGACCTCTGATCATTGCCCAACGAGATTGGAGCACTCCAAATGCTCGCTCGACGTCCTTTCTTGCAGCTTCTTGTCTTTGTTTGAACATTTTTCTCTTGGAATCTTGGGGGCACGAAAAGCTCTTAACGATTCTAAAAAAAGCATGTCATATTCATAAGTCTGCATATGCAATTGCTTCAAACACAATTGTTGGGATCCATGATCGCCTCAAGTAAACTGGCATTTCCAAGCAAAGGGACAATTTCTCCATTCCCGATGCATATAATCAAGGTTACCCAAAATACCAGGGAAGTCGTGTCTCTGTTCATGCATTTCAAGCAAATGTTGGATGTCAGAAACATTAGGCCTTCTTAAGTATTGTGGCCCAAATACTTCAATCACACACTGACAGAAGTTGACCAAGCAATCTAGAGCAGTTGTTTCACCCATGCGTAGGTATTCATCACAAATGTGGGCAGGGGATCCATACGCTAATTGACGAATAGCGGTCGTGCATTTCTAAAGGGGTGACAAACCACGTATTTCCGCTGCATCAACCCTCCATTTAAAATATTATGAATGATGTTGCAAGGCATTGACTATGCTAAGGAATAACTCTCTTCGCATCCAAAATCGCTGTCGGAATACTTCATTAGGATATACCGGCTGATCAGAGAAGTAATCATTCAAGATGTGATCATGTCCGGCTTCACGATCTCTATTTAAATACCTTCTATGAGTTATATCGGAAGAACTTTGAGCTGCTAGAACTTTCTTTTCTTCATGCTCTAGTAGCTCAACGTCATTTGATCCATGTCATCATCTGAATCCGCTAAAAAATTTCTCCACTGATCGCAGAGAATAGAACACCTAGAGCGATTGGGATCGTGAGACATTTGAAACAAATGAATACTATCAATGTGGTTTGAGAAGACAATGTTAGTAGAATAGAGGATTCTAGCTTCTATACATGAATATATAGAGGCATTTGTAACGGTTAGTTTTATAACGGTTAGTTTGTAAAGGTTATTTTTATAACGACTAATTTGTAACGGCTATTTTTAAACCGATTAGTTTTATAATGACTACTTTAATAACGGTCAATTTTATCCATCTCTAGTTTGTTAACAGTTATTTTTAAACTGGCTAGTTTTATAACGACTACTTTAATAACGGTCAATTTTATCCATCTCTAGTTTGTTAACGACTATTTTTAAACAGACTCTTTAGTTATAATAGTCAATTATTTCTCCTAGTTTTAGGAAACTCATTTCAATACAAATAACATTAATATAGATAAAAATGAATTACATGGATGAAATAAAAATTAACAAATTTTATAAAGATAATCTTAAAAACATCCACTACATACCATATTTCTTTTTAATATTTTCACAAAATTTAGAATGTAACTTAAGCTGATCTTCTGTCATTCCACTAGTATCCTTCATAAAGATTTCATACTCTTTCATTATCATCTCATGCTTTTGCATCTCAATTCGTTCTCTTTGTAATTCTTCCAATTTTTTTCATTTATTATCAAATTCCATGTCATCAATGTCTCTAGTTTTGGATTTACCCTTCCTTTTTGCTGCCTTTTGTCCCATTGGACGAGTATGAACTTCACAATCATCTACGTCGATAAGAACATCTGGATTGGATGAGGATGTGTGCTCTCTTGATTCTGAGGTCTTGGATTGTTTATTAGCACGATGACCAACTCTCTGCGGAGCATATTTCTCACAATCTCTAAGAACTTGCCAAACATGTTCATAGTTGAAGGACTTGTTGCAATGATTTTCCTGTCATATTTTATGTGCTCTCATGAGCACATCCTCATCGCTCCACCCGCTTTCACGATATGTATAAAAGTTGTTGTATATTACTGTAAATTCATTCACCATCGGATGGAGCCTATAGAAATGTGATTTTACCTTCACCTAAGGTCGCTCCACAAATCCATCAGGCCGATACTTGTAGTAATCCGCAATTCATTTCCAGAAAGTTTGTTTCTTTTGATCATTATCGATGATTGGATTGGTGTTAATATTGATCCATGTCTTTGCTAGGTGTATCTCATCGAGCATATTTCTCACTTGGCTCGTTTGGTGTTACGCACACCCAAAGTCCCTTCATTGCTCAACTCTAAAAGCTCAGATGGTGTTACTGATTCTTTGTCGATCTCCGATACGTCTATGCTAGCCCTTCTTGATTCGTCTAAGAGCGTGAATGAGAGTTGTGAAGAAGAAATTCCATAAGAAGGGGGTACGAATTGGTTTGCCGTAGACTGCCAATATTTGGGAGGATACATATAAAATGGAGGTTGAGAGGCATTGCTCAGAGGAGTCGGCAAGTTTTGAAAATTTGGAGGAAATTGTGGAATGTATGGAACATTTGGAAAATTTTAAGGATTGTGTGTGGAAGTGAAAAATTGAGAATATTGAATATCAGGATGATTGCATGAACTTTGCGAAGTTGCATTTTCAAAATTGAAAAAAATTCTAAAACCTCCACTATAATTTGGATCCATTTCGAAAGAATAAAGGATGAAATGAATTACAAAAAATAAGAATGGGGTAGGATGAATGAGAAAATTTTATAAGAGAAGATAGATATATATAATCTAAAATTGGTGACCGTTAGAAAAAAAAAAAATCAACGTTCACAAAAATTAATTATTAATTTTTTAATATGATTTTATTAGTTTTTCAAAAAAAAAAATTGCCGATGGTACCAGTTGTTGTTTCATTAAATTTGCTTCATTAATAGGCTCGCGATTCGACTTTGATCGTTATAGATTGGTACCAAGATCTAGTCCTCGACAAGCAGACCTAATTTTAACAGCTGGCACAGTAACAATGAAAATAGCTCCTTTAGTAAGATTATATGAGCAAATACCTGAACCAAAATATGTCATTGCTATGGGAGCCTGTACTATTACAGGAGGTATGTTCGGTACTGATTCTTATA
>JBBUKS010000042.1:987743-1004077 GCA_038050645.1 Hedychium gardnerianum
GATATATTAAATTTCAACATGTTGGTACATCACGTGAAAAAATTTTAAGTCTCATTTCATTATTTTTTACAAAATTTATCTCATTATTTTATTATAGATGGATATGACCATAAATAGGAAATAGTAAATCTAATTAGTTTAATATAATTTTCTAAAATTCTTAATTAATCTTGAACACATAAATTTAAAATATAACATACGCAATGAATATAAAAAAATAAACCACCAATAATAGGTTGACATATAAATTTTAGTTCATCAATACTAGCGGTATTAGAACTAACATTATAATATTAAAAATATTTTATGAATTAATTCATATTCTTCTAAAATTAAATATAATAATTGTAAAATGTTATAAGCAGTATACAATTCATAAAAAAATTCTAAGATAACAATCTTTTTTAAATATTCAAGTTCTTGATCCAATGACAAGTCACACCCATATATGAATGTGTTTGTCAATGATCACTCTAAATATCGAACATAAAAAAAAATTATTATTTAATTTACTAAATTCATCAATTAATTTTTTTTCCTTATTTTACTAATTTTTTAATTATTTTTATAAGTGTAATTCTAAGAACACGTTTAGCAGATGGATTAAGAGATTTTTATAAAAATCTTCAAATATACATTTAGATCCAAAATTAAATGAAAGATGTTCTACGAAAACAAATCCAACTAATGATTCTCTTAATTTATTATCGAAATATAAAAATAAACCAAAATCAATATTGCCACTAGTAAAAAATCTAGATAATTGTGCTTGAGAACGATCAATTCCATATTTCGTTAGGTGTTTCATTTCTACGTGTCGTTTCAACGATCCATAATTGTCACCAACTTGAAATTTGTAAAAAATATTGCAATGCTTACATTCTACACGTAATTCTCCCGACGGAAGAGTGACCTTCTCAAAAAATTTAATAAAAATAAAAGATTTTAAAAGAGGAACTTCTCCAATCTTAGAAGTAATTACATCGATACTTTCTTTGCTTCGGGTGTCGGAAGTTTCTCGATCTTATCATCGATGGATTGAATGTTAAGCTCCTCATTCGGATTCACTATTTTCTTGCCCCTCCGAGATCAAAGATGATGAACCTCCTCGGCCTCCTTCCATTGTAGTCGAAAGTGGGAGTGAAAAGCGTGTAGAATTCGAGTCGAAAGAGGGTAGAGATTGCAAAATTGAGAACGAGAGTAGAGAGATGGGTGTGGAAATAATGAAATGAACTCTCTATTTATAGAGTTTAGAGAGTAACGGACACTGAATCATAGTCATTGATCAAAAACGATTAAATGATCTTAATCGTTGAAAAAAATACAAACCCCCCCTTTTATCACAACGGCTAGAACCGACAGTTCCAACGATTGGAACCGCCGGTTTCAACGTTAAAAAAAATAAATTAGCAGGCCGAACCGGCAGTCAACCGTAATTGCCAGGCCGGTTACGGTTCCGGCCCGACAACCGAGTCAATAGGTAACCTGCCCGTTGACCCAGGCCAAGTCCGAGCCGGACCCAACCCGGGGTCAGGTCTACCTACAAGGTGCACCATGCATGACAAAGTTGGCACCCTTGCCTTGGTGATATTGCCATTGCACCTCTCTTTTGAAACATTCACTTTAATGTGTTCATCTCGTGCCACATGCCTAGCCAAGTGTGTACTCGAGTCCACAATTCCCTGTTGATTATAAATCTGAAAAAAAAAAAATCTCCTGTGTCTCATCTTCCTTCTGGCATAAGAGACATGTCTTGCATTGCACATGTGGTAGTTTGTCCTTGGTCTGTAACCTCCCATGAGCGGATAGCTAAAGCACAATCCTATGCCTGGGCATGATGACCAACTTCCAAATAACGGAAGAACATACTTGCTACCTACCTCTAGACCTAAAAAAGTAATAGGCCTGCATAGGACCCTGCTGGCTCCATGTATACTAGGAGCTGAGTAGCTAAATTATTTGCTCCGCTGTGCTTGATTGATTTAGAATGGCATCCCGTACCTACAACGGACGCTTGACAAGCAAAGAGTCGCATGCCTTTGGTTGTCATGCCCAGAGATAAATCAGCTCATGTATGATGAACCCACCGTACCCAGAGGGTCTCCTATTATATGTTCCACAAGGCTCAAGTAAGTAACGCTCTTCAGGCTCAAAGATCTCTGAATCCATACCCCCTTCTTTGGAAGGCATATAGCAACCTAGGAGATAGATGGGTATTTGAATGTTCACATAAATGCTCTATAGATGGGGTATATCTTATCCACAACAGCACTGGCAACCGATAGAATAAAAAGCCAAAAACACTCAATACCTTATAGGACCATCTTCACCAACTCTAACTTCTCAATATACGATAAAGTATGCCTCAGTCAAGAAGTGAGTCGGCCTACCATGGGTTCAATCAAAGCTCCATAGTCCACAATGCATAGTCTCTCCACCACCAAAGGGATGCCCAAGTATCTAAAAGGAAAAAAAAACCTAGATGGAAGCTAGAAATCTCCAATAGTCTATTCCTCGTGTGTCCATCAATGCCAGTCATGTAGATGTCGAACTTAAGTAGATTGGGCAGTAGACCAGAAGAATACCCAAACATCCATAAAGAGTTGAGATATATGTCATAGTGGATTCGTCTCCATATGTAAACAGTAGAAGGTCATCCACATTTGCACTCGCCACACATAGGATGATAGTGAAACCCTAGTTGTGCAACCAAAATCCAAGAGAAGCTCAGAGAACACCTCAAGACTGATGCCAAACCGGAGTGGTGATAATGAGTCCCCTATGTGACCTCTAGACCATCTGAAGTACCCATACATTCCCTGTTTATAGCAATCGAGAAGGAGGTGGTGATGACACACTCTATAATCCATCTATGTGTAGCAAAGGAAATCTCAAGTTCTATAGAGCAACCATCAGGAAGTTCCACTCAACCACATCATAAGTTTTCTGAAAACCATGTCACAAGCTTTCTGAAAGTTTACCTTAAGGACACCTTGGAAAAACTCGCTTCCATGTATATTTCTACAGCAGCTCCTGTGGAAGGTAGATGTTATTTGCAATGGATCTCCCTATGAAAGTTGTCGTGCACGGTCTAACATATTGCCAATAACTCCCGCCATTTATGTCATCAGGATCTTGGAAATGACTTTATATACAACTGTGCAACACGAGATAGGTTTAAAGTTCATGGCACCTAGAGCATGAACACACTTAGGCACCAACACAATGGGTGTATGATTCCACTGCTTCGGTTTGGGACCCGAAGTGAAGAACTTTATGACAGCTTGTTGCAAATCCAGTCCAACTGTGTCCTACATTGCCTTGTAGAACTTTGCTTCATATCCATCCAATCCAAGGGCCTTGTCGTCCCCATATCAATCAATGCCTTCTTGACTTCCTTTGGCGTAACTGATTGGATCAAGTTTTGGTGCTACTCCACATTGAGAACCGATCCCTTATTGCCAACATCAACCGCTAGGCTATCGCACGATCTCTGTGCCTAGTAGCTTCTCATATTAACTAACAAACCAACAGATACCTCCTTCATGCTTGTGGTGTATTTGCCTGATTCCTTTGCAACCGCCACAATAGTGCCCATTGTTGTTGCGTTTGATAAGGTAGTGGAAGAATTTGATACTATGATCACTGCTCTTGAGGTAGGCACACTGGTGGGCTATTGGAAGAAAAATCGCTCTGCCTTTGCTAGGAGGTTAGCCCGAGCTTTTAGTTGCCCATAATCTATAGTTGGCAGCCCACCTCCCAACACCTCGCGCTGAGCTTTCCTCGGCATGTCGAGATTGCTGCAAAGTATGCTGAAAATGCTGCCGATTCAGAGTCTACAGCTTAACTTCAACCTATCCAACTTCAATTTGAGGCTAAATTATGTTGTGCCCCTCACCGTTTCCGCCCAAACTTGAGTCTGAAGTCCTTGTAAAAGATCCACATGTTATAGAACTTGAAAGCTCTCACAGATCTTTGCTCATCCGGCATCACCAAGACGACACAACATGAGTGGTACTAGAGGCAACCCGATGGTAGGAATTCTACATAGCCACTGAAGTCTTGGACTAACCAATGATTATTCCCATTCCCAATGCTCGGTCCAATTTGCAAGAAACCCTACCATTTATCCATGTGAGCCTGCATCCAACTAACTGCAAATCCATGATATTACTTTTATAGACAAGTTCTTCAAGGTCATGAAGCTCATAATGTGTCAGCGACATCCCACCATTCTTGTCCTCCACTGTCAACATCACATTGAAGTCCCCAACAACCTTGATTGCACCAACTTTTACCACCTAACATTGCCTTTTAATACCTTGTTAACTCATTCCTTCTCTTAGTATCAATATGTGTTTGTCTTATACACAATAAAACAATGAGTTTAGTGGATAGAAGTTGGAAAAAAAAACTAAATGAATATGTTGACGAGCTTTAAGCTCCAAAATTACAATAAATAAACACATAATATTTACTAGAACTAGTAGGCAATTTTATCACTTTTTATGCCTACCATATTCTTTTGTTTTTTTAAAAAAATAATAATTGGTTTTTTTTAGTAGTGCAACAATTATAGGCTTGGATCAATGAGTTGTCAAAGCGCTTTATAGAAGATTCAAGCAAAGGATAGTCAACAACTCTTTAAAAGGCTCAAGTAAAATATTGACAAGGGAGTTTTTAGAAGGTTCAAATGAATCAACAAAGTACTCTTTTGAAGGCTTATGTAGGCTATGTAAAAGATCCATAAGGGAGTTCTTTAAGAGGCTTAAGTAGAAGATTGTTAAAGGGATCAAGAGAATACATGAGAAAAGGATCATTAGGGGATGTTTAGGAGGCTAAGGATTGTTAGTAGGATCTTGAGAAGACTCTAGCAAAAGATTATCAAGGGGTCACTAAAAGGCTCAAGAATCAAGAATATCATTAGGGGTCTCAAGGGAAGACTCAAGAATATCATGAGGTTCTTTAACTCGTACAATTAAAGAATTGGTCTTGGGGTAGAGTGACTGAATGCGGTAAGAATTTTAATAGTTATATGATTGGCATCATATTGGATACACTCAAAAAAATGTAATTTATGAAGGAGCTCTTTTGGAGTTAAGCATTGGTGTTTGCTTAAAGACCTTATTGATTTTAATAGCATGTGAAACCACTTATCAAGAGCCCACTATTAATGAACTCTTTATTCAACTAAGGGCAAATTACGATAAGCTTCTTTTAAGATTGCTACATCAAGAGGACAAATTAACCTACTTTTTCATCAAAAGGCACTTAAATGTCAAGTCATCAAAGTAGTGGTCCAAGGTTTTGATATTTAATCAATATGTCTGGTTGTGTAACTCTAGTCAAAGTTGACCAAGAGTTGGTCCAAGCAGGTCAATAGTGACTGGATGCTTGGAAGTTAGTGTAAAATCTAAGCACATCTACAATGTCCAAATGTTTGGCAGTTAGTGAAAGTCCAAGCAGATTAATAGTGATCGAATGCTTGAAAGTTAGTATCCAAGCAGGTTAACGGTGACCGAATGCTTGCCAGTTGGTAAAAGTTCAAGCAACTCAACGATGACCAGATGCTTGGCAGGTAGTGAAAATTCAAGCAGGTCAACCGTGACAAATGTTTGACAGTTTGTGAAAGTCCAAGTAGGTCAAAATGAGACCGGATATCTAACATATGGAAAGTCCCAGAAGGTTGTAGGTAACCGGATGTTAGACAAGAGTGAAAACCCTAGATGAGTGAACTTTAGACAGGTGTAAAGTCTAGACAGGTCAAAGGGGAGTTCGGATGCTTGGCAAAGGGAAAATTCTAAAGGAGTGAACTCTAACAAAAAGTCTTAGAGTAATAAACTCCAAGTAGGAAAGAAATTGACTAAATACTAAACATGCCTAGCAGGCCAAGTAGACAGAATATTAGGCAATCTTATATATTCTATATTGTATTCAGACTAATCTTTGCGTTGCAAAAAAATCAAATTCTAGGTGATCGAAAATGGTTTTTCGGTCGATCGGACGTTCCAAGCAAATGGAAGGAGGTCTAGGAGACTCCAAGTCCGAGATAAGCCTCAGTCAGGATAAGCAATGACGTGGCATTAGGTCCAGACGACCAGAACTGGTCTGGGTAATCGAAAGGTACAGATCGAGATCCAATCAGCACAATATGCAACATTTAAGTGGATGCAGAAGCTGATAAAGAGGAAATCCAAGCAACTAGAAGGGGCTTCCGAGTGATCGAAAAGTGGATAAACAACGGAGACTGCGTTGTTGGATAACAACGAGATCCGATCGACCGGAAAACCAATATTTATATGACTTCGAGCAGGCAGTTCACGTAATTCAGATTCTCATTTTATTCTTAAAGCTCTCAAAGTTCATACTATCCGTGTGATCCAGGAGGTTCTAGGAAGAGTGTTGCATGCATTCCAAAGGCGATTATTTTAGTAACACTTGTTTGTTATTCTATTTTTATATTATTACATATTTTATATTTGTGTATTGCTTAAAAACAAACTTGTAAGAGGTTTCTCTACCTCCAGAAGGTTTTCAGAAAAGAGAAAGTTAGTGGCTTGTGTCCGAAACATAGGTCGTGGAGTAGGAACCCTAGGGGGTTGCGGAACCACATAAAATTCTGATGTGTTAGTATTGATTATTGTTTATTTTTATTCTTTTTATTTTCCATTGCGTACTAACATTCTAGAAAAGAAACTATGGAAAAAAACATTATTCATCCCTCCTCTGGCACATTGTCTGATCCTACACACAACTTTTATATTAGAGACTTTTCTAAAGTTAAGATATTAGAGGAGACAAGCAATCAAGTACTTTTAGCTCCAATTATAGATTTCATGAATTTTAGGTGAAGTAGGAGCTCTAGTCCCTTTCAATAAAAATTAGTTTATTTTTTGTCTATAAATATCTAAATATAGAATGAGAATTATTTTGTATTTTTTACAATCAAGTTTGTATTCAATTTCTTTAATTTTAATAGGCATTGTTTTCAATTTCTTTAATTTTAATAGGCATCCTTTTACTGAAGTAAACTAAAGTGAGTTAATTCCCTTTGAATTTCTTAATGAATTGAAGAGGGTCACTAATATAACAATGCATGTAAAAATTTTGAATTATAATGAATATTCTGATTGTTTAGCTATAGTAAGAATCATATATTTTTATTTAAGTTTACTTTTGATTTTAGGTCAATGTTCCATAGGCGATTTTCCAAGTTAGCTTAAATGCTTTTATTAAAAAAAAAATGGCAGTTCTAATATGTTTGTATTTAGCAAGAGTTTTTTCCATGCTAATCAAAGAAATCTTCAATTTTAATTAAAAAAAAATAGAAATATATTAGGGTTTATTCTTCTATTAAAAATAAAAATCACTAGCATCTTTAGACTTATGTGGGTTATTATTTTTAGAAAAATAACTTAATTTCTTTTTGCTAGATATGGAGAAATTTGATTATATTATAATCAATAAGGCTCATGTTCCTCAACATTATGATCCATTGTAGTTCTAAGCTCATCTCGTATTTTGATTTTGTTTTTGCAATTAACATTTGTATCTCTCATCTCTATATTTCATCTCTTTCATAGTAGTTGTGGTTTTCTCTCTCATCGTATCAATTTAAGGTTATTGGTAAATAATGATGCCTATAGAACAAAAACAATATATAAAAGAAACATATGATTCATTTTTTTTAATGATGGATAACTAAATTAAATAAAACAACTGATATAATTTTTTTACAAAGGTATAACACATGATCCTATTTTCATATTTTTTAAAAGATCTACAATGATATGCAAACAATTAAAATTTTATAAGAAATCTTAAATTACTAACTAAATAAACAAAAAAAATTTAAAAAAATAATCTAGATCCATCCTGGACTAAATTTAGAACTTATACTATATCCAAATGTTGTATAGGTCTAAATGTTGTACTGAATCCTATAAGTGATAGGCCATCACTTTGGATTTTTTTATTTGGATGTTATAATAGATAATTGAATAACTAGAAGACTTTTTAACTTCTCTATTTCAAAGAGGGCTCTTGGCAATCGATAGCCAAATTTTTCAAATAATAAATCATAAATTGACTTTCTATGGTTAAAAAGAAAAAAAGATAGATTTGTAAAAATTCCAAAATTATTCCTAAAGAAAACTTAACTATCAAACATAGGTTAACAGTGTTAGATATGCACAATATCAATAGAAGAAAAACATGCACGACTCCTAAAATCAAGTGGTAGAACTTAAAAGGACGGGAAGCAAAGTCTATTTAAGGAGAAAATAGAGGCACAAGTATTAGAAAAAAATTCATAGCGACTCAAATATGACATGAGATAAGATAACATTAAATTTAAAAATGATAGTCCTACATACTTAATGAGTCAAATAGACGTGCATTAAAGAATCTTAATAGTAGAATGAATAAGTACAGAAAAAAGTGAAGATAAAACAAACGACCTATAAGTAATTATACACTTGCAAGAATGAAATTTTAAAAAAAAAAGTTAGCTAAAAAAGAGGCTAAGAAAGTGACGAGTAAAGCCAAAAATAAATCTTTCAAATACTTATATTAGTAGTTGGATGGGAAAGTGATATCTATAGAATAGCTAAAGTGATAGAGAGGAAAACAATAGATCTTATCCAAATAAAATGCATTAAAGATGAATGCAATATGGTACTAAGTAAATAATGAAAAAATAAAGGAATGAAAGAAATATTTTCATTAATTTTTTAGTGAAGGTTTAGATGACTAACTTAACTTGGGTAATTTAAATAGGTCAAATAAGTATAAAAATTTAAATTTTTATTGTAAAATTAAAACTTTAAAAGTAGAATAGACTTTAAATGAGATACAAAATAATTAAATCAAATGATATTCCAATAGAGATATGAAAATGCCTATGAAAGTAAGGTATTCAATGACTTAATTATTTAACTAAAGAGACATACAAAATTGTGTGAATTATAGGGACATTAAACTAATGAATCATATCATGAAATTTTGAGAAAAAATGATAGAAAAAAGACTAAGTAGATCATACAACAACAATCAAGTTTTATCCCACTAAGTGGAATCGGCTATATAGATCTTTCTGTATCATTAGGCTCTATCCTCTACTATATCATCTTTTATATTTAAATAAATTTTATCTTATTTTATCATTGCTAACCAAGTCTTCTCTTCCTCATTTACTGTGCATATTTGTCATAGTTTCACATCGCCTAACTGAAATATTTATTGGTCAGACTAAGGAGACGATGATGACCAAAAATCAATTTGAATTCATATTTGGAAGGTTGACAATAAAAGCTATAAGATTTACATATTGTATTCGTCAATCTAGAAAAAACTTATAATAAAGTCTCGAGAAAAATTATATAAAAAATTCTAAAAAATAAAGATATTAGTATAGCATATATTAAAATAATTAAGGATGTATCTAAGGATGTAATGACAAGAGTGAAGAGATTAACCGAAATGTTATAAAGATAGGGTTATCAAGGATCAACTTTAAGTTTCTATCTTTTTATACTAATTATGGATGAACTCACTAGATACATCCAAAGACACGTGTGCATGTTGTTTGCAGATGATATTGTTTTGGTAGATAAGACATATGAAAGAGTAAATGCTAAGCTTAAATCTTAATGTGAAACATTAGAAATTAGTAGAGAAATTTAAATTTGACAATATTAAATGTAGTAAGACAACTATTAAGTATTTAGAATCCTTTTTGCAAAAGGATGGAGGGGTTGAAAATATCTTGTATAAAATATAAGCATTGAAATGGAAGAAAGCGTCAAATATTTTTTTTATAATTGTAAAGTATCTCTAAAACTTAAAGGGAAGTTTTATAAAATGGCGACTTGCCATGTTATATGACGATGAATAGAGCTACGATGGGAGTCACAGAGATGAAAAAATTAAGATGGATGTATGAGCAAACGAGAATGAACAAGATAAAAAATAAAAACATTCCGCGAGTGAAAACTCTAAAAGACACACTTAAGATGGTACGTACATGTATATAGACAATCAATAAATGCTCCAATTAGGCAACGTGAAACTATGACAAATACACACATTAAACAAGAAAGAGAAAGACCAAAGAAGCCTTAATTAATAATAATAAATCATAATAAAATTTAAATATAAATAATGATCCACCTAGTGGAATAAGACTTAGCTGTTAGAAGAAATAAGCAACCACCATGATGGGGGAGTTGGTGATTGTTGGTGGGAGATTGCTAGAGAGTTAGTTTCACTCAATGTTTATATTATTTGTCCTTGTCATTTGTTGCGATATCAAGAAACGCAAGGTGATTGCACACATTAAACACAGAAATTAGATCAACAACAAGGTGGTGTTTAAGAAAGCTTCGTAGCAAGCAGCAATATAGAGGGTCAATGTGGGGGTAGAAACAAAGTGGTTGAATTGCAACTAATAAGGCCAATGAAGGAGATCATAGGCTTTGGCCAATTGGTGATCAACAATTCAATGCCACAAAGCAATTATAATGATATTTGAAAGCTAGAGCTGATGATGAAAGGGCTAGCATGTGGAAGAGAAAATTGAAAGGGAATGTCAACAATCAAATAACGAAAACTGAGAGATATTCATGAGAATGATGAAAGCTCACATTGGAAGGGATTACGAGACCTCGTATTGAGACTTATAATAACCCAGTTGCTCATAAAAATATGACCTTGTTATCCCAATAGTATCTAAAAATTTTCTATAAAAAATAAAAAAATAAAATCTAAACTTCAGATGTTAGGAAAAAAAATTAAACAACTAAAATTTTTAAACTGGATTTTAAAAGGTTTAAACTGTGTCTATGTTAGAAAGATTCCACTCTGAATTCTCATAGTTTACTCAAAACTATTGATTGAAAGAATGCATTTGGACATAACACCAAAAAAGCAAAATTAACATTACCATGTGCAAGCGACAGTGTCATAATAGAACCTTCTTGTTTGGATTAAATTCCTTGAATTCCTTCACCACCTGATTCAGAGCATGCAAAGCCATTTTCTTTACCTGTATAGTTTAATGAAAAAAGTTCAAAAGCTAAGAGATCAGAAAGAAAATAGCAATTACAGGACATGGTAACAAAATAACTGGAAAGGTTGATAATAAGAGGACCTCGAGTTTATCTTCCTTAGCTCTGTGCTCCTCAGGAAGAGTACGATATTCTTCAGTGAGCCGAATGCACTCACCGATGCTTTCAGGAGAGACAAAATCTAATGCTACCTTTATGCATGACTGTTGATAGGCAGAAAACAGGAAACAATTCAGTTGTTGGATTACCTAATATCGGATGAGAAATAAAATCAGTCTTTAGAGACATTATCACACAAAATCATGAATGCAAATATCAACCTTCAGATTTCTGACTTGGTGGGGGCATCCAGCAGGGATAAAGACAGCTTCACCAAGTTTTTGCACAAATGTCCAAGGTTCAATTCCTACATAAACCCAGATATGACATAGCTTGCAAATGTTATAATGGTATTCAAGGATAAATTACATTTTGCATTTACAAAAAGAATTTTAAATTTTGACATAAATAATATTGCTTACCGTATTCGACCTTGAGCTTTCTTTTATGCTCTATCGTCAAGAAGAAAGACTGGTCATGGATTGGATGAATCACCTAAATGGGAGAGGACATTTATTTTCCATTTCAACTAGAAAGAAACTATGCAGCACCAAAACAACCAGAATAGTATCTACCTGTTCTACAGAGGAACAGTAGGTATGCCTAAACTCCCTAGAATGCCTTCTAAGGTATTCTTGCAGCTTCTCAGAATCTTCTCTTCGGAAAATGTCCCATAGAGCACCTCCATCTAGAAGTTCCTGCTCTGACTTATCAACAGATGCAAATACTGTCATATCAACAGTATACAATTCTTCTTTTATATCTTGCTCCAAATGTTGCTTTTTCAACTTTTTTATGGTCAAAAGGTCAGTATCAGAAAGAGTTATTTCTGCTGTATGTGTCAGAACATTAACCTGAAATTCAGATCCAGACAATGCATAAAAGAGTTCATATTTGAGATGGATTCAGTATCTAATTGATCATGACATTAAGGAATAGTGAGAAAAATTAGTCAGCTTAAGGTAGTAGCATAATCTATTCAGATATAAGCACAATTTCAACATAGGATTTAAGAACATCAGTCAGTCAGATTGGTGAACAGCTGAACTTTCAAACTTGATAAACTAGAAGACTTACCATTAGTACATAGCGAAACAATTGTCCCATTTCAACTGATCTCTCAGTGAACAGGCAAAAACAAGATGTTTAGACTTGTTCAAGTTAATCATATGATGAAACAAATGACAACAAAAAGGCCAATTTTATGAAAAAAAAAAAGAGATGCAAGCATCATATCGGTAAAACGGTTGAAGAACTTACAGCATCAGACATATCACAGTGAAGCTTGGTGACAGAATCACCTCTTCCCAATTCTTCAGTGACTCCATAGGCTATGTATGTTTTGGGACCTAGATCAGGCTTGATCACATCCTTTGGGAGCTTTGTAGCAAGATTAAGATAGCCAACCGTAGGATCTGTATATTCAGGAAACGGCAAGGCAGAAATAAATTCAGCACCATGACGTGGCAGGCGTTCCTCAAAGGAATTAGCTGGAGGCCAATCCTTAAGTTTGAGCATCTCAGGCCATCCATTTTTGTGTTTGCGACCTTCAGTATAACCGGTGAAGAATTGGTGGATATTAATCTCCACCTGCAAAATATCCAATTCAACATCCAGATTGCTTCTATGACGAATGAAAAAAATATCAGAGAGAAGATTATTTATGCAGTATTAGCAAGTACGATAAACTAATTGTGACAAGAATAACTAAAAATTATTTTGCAGTAAAGCATTTGAGACTACATGTAAAAGAAGGATTTACAAACTCTAGCTACCGTTTAGGTAAGGTGTTGAGAATAAAAGAATTCATTGCTTCTCAGTCTACAAATAAAATATGTAGGTCACAAAATAATTCACATTTTAGAAGCAATCAAATAGCAAAATGATCGCTAAGACATTAGATTCATTTTTTATTTAAGAATTTCAAAGATCGGATAAAATAATTTCCTTGACTAAAAATATCAGGAATGGGAATTGGAACTGACCTCACATAAATCCAAGCAGTCAATTGCCTTCACAGTAAGTCTCTCAGAAGCCCTCCTAGACAGTTTTTTTTCTCGTAATGCTCGCCACATGACCATAGGCTCCCAGCTCAATCCAGATGTGATCCCAAGCACATCTCTGACAATAACAGGATGACCTTTAAGCCAGTGCTTCTGGAAATGCTCTAGTTCACTTTGTCGAGTAAAACTTGCTGGAGGGCAGTACAAGTAGTTATCATCTGAGCTCTCACGACTTGCTGCTTTTCGCAGCAACCCACTGCTAGAACTAATCGGTACAGTTGCATTGAAACATGAGCACTGACCAGAATTATCATGGGATTCTGCAAATTGACTGCTAAGAATTACCTCAACTTTTTTCTTAAGAGCACTAAGGAAATTTTCCCGAAACAAACACTTCAGCTCCAAATGGACCGCGCCACAACCTCCAAATTCTTTAGGTGGGCAAGGAATGCTGCCATCCTTGTTCGGCCCCCATTCTTTTACAGATTGATTGTCTTTAGAGGATTCTTTTCTGCTTGAAAAACTTCCACCCATTTTGCCACCGTGGATGTAAGCACTGCCTCTATCCTGATAGGGCAAAATGATTTTTCCAAGGCCACCAGGAAGATAACCATCACGAAGTTCTTGACAGCAGCTAAGGCATAGGTCCAGCAAACAGTTTGAACAGCTTCTATGGAAATCAACTATCGATGTCCTGCAGATGTTACTGTTCAATACAACAAATATGAACGGATCATTAAGAGCCTGACTTCGAAGAGAACATAATTTTGATTAAGGTACAAGTTTCTACCAGAACATGCGTTCATCCTTCGCACACTCGATCCTTTGTACTTTTATTTCAGTTGGCAAAGAATCTGGTCAAAACTCCAGAAATGTTATGAAAACCATTTTTATTGGAGAAACAACTAAAGTATAATATAACAGTAGTACCTTGAATCTTAGCTTCAATTTCTTTCTCTACATTTTGCTCTTGGAGCATCTCTTTCAACCATGGAAGCAATAAATGCAGAGTGTAGAATTGAAATTTGATTTTATCAGCCTCATTGATCACATTTCTTGAAGGCTGCAGCATTTAGCAGAAAAGTAAGATACTATAGAAGAACAAATTGTATCAATTATAATAAGACCACTAGTAGATAAAGTACAGCCACCAGAAGCAAACCTTGGTTAGACTTATCATACGCAAGCATGCCTTGCAGTTGCAATTGTCACGACAAAATGGACACTCAGCTGCAATATCGGCCTCCGTCAAATGGGGATACCTATACATCACAAACCAAATACAGAAATTAAGAGAGTTAAGTAAAATTTTGCTCAGCTGCAACATCAGCCTCTATCAAATGGGGACACCGATACATCACAAACCGAATGCAGAAATTAAGAGAGCTAAGTGAAATGTTGATCTGAATTTTCACGCTACCATCAAAGATGTAAGCCGGTCAAGTACTATGAATTAAAGTTCACAAATCCTAGGAAAGACTGCAGAATCGCTTTTATATTTAAACAACGAAAAGTCACAGACACCCACCAGCGTCTAATGCAAGGTATGCAAAATCGCTTCTTGTCGCATGAAGTGCACCATACAACTCTGCCTTTATCATTCCTTTGGCATTGATGGCACATAAGTGCATCGCTGCCAATTAATTTCTTCTTTTTGATGCCCTGAAAATTAAGGAAATCAATAATAAAAAATTGTCACAAAAAGGTGAATATATATGAGAAGACAACGAGAAAAAAAATGGGGTTTGCTTAAGCACAAATTGCCTCTGGGTAATTCTCATTTTGTACAACCCTCCTGGAGTTGGATTTACTGATGGTATCCTCCATCTCGGTTTTCCTGCTACGTTTTTTCTCCTTGTTCATGTTTGTTCCCTTTCGTTTGTTTCCAGTCCTCAATCGCTTTTCTTCGCAATATTCATCCTCCTCCTGTGTTCGAAGACAGAAATCAGAGAAAAATATATTATTTATCTTTCAAAAACAAAAAATGAAAGCAAAAAAAAAAAAGGACAGGACGCCATGAGCATAAACTGTACAATCAAAATCAGAAACAATTACGCTAAAGAATCTCACTTCCGAGGCATCCTCCGCATAATTAACATCGCTATCCAGCTTCCGCGATTGGGTCTCACTCGACCCACTGCAAGACGCAGCTGTAGTGGGCGGCTCAAAGGACCGGCCGACCTCCGGCTCCTTCGGCTTCTTGGAGGAGTGGGTGGGGTTCGAGTCACCCCACATCTTATAGTCGTTCTGCTGCCCACAGTGGTTGGAGCCACCAGACGTCGGCGGATGGCCTGGCGACTCGTCCGCGCCCATAGGCGGTGGTAC
This sequence comes from Hedychium gardnerianum, assembly GCA_038050645.1. Classification (NCBI taxonomy): domain Eukaryota; kingdom Viridiplantae; phylum Streptophyta; class Magnoliopsida; order Zingiberales; family Zingiberaceae; genus Hedychium; species Hedychium gardnerianum. The sequence goes on from JBBUKS010000042.1 coordinate 1,003,237, forward strand.
AGTATTGGACGCAGAGCGGGAAGAGAGACGATTGCGGAAACAAGTGACCTAGCTGTCGACCACCGCGAACGTAACAATTTCGGCCGGAAAAACAAATACTTTCTCCCACTCTCGCTTGGACTTGGGCTTGGGCTTGGGCCTGGGCCTTTGTGCCAGAGTCCTTTTAAAACTGGTCCGATCGAATTGAGATTGGACCCCCACGTAAAAAAATGTTACGGGTGCCGCCCTTTCAAGGTAAGGTTAGATCAACATTAAAAAAAAAATAACATTGTATAATTTTTAATATTAATATGTAAATATAACACAATTTAATATTTTAATTCGGAAACATCTAGGAAGGTTGCTTTTTTTATATTGGCATTCATGTGTGTTATTTACCGAGTTGGTAAAATATCACGTCGGTATCAATTAGCTTTTTAATAATAATTAGATAGAATTTTAGTAGGATATATTTTAGTTAGCAGAAAAAAAAACATAATAAATAAATGAAATCATCATCTCAATACCCTTTTAATTAGATAAATCATGAAAAATTTCGTCAAATAATAATAATCATATACAAAGAAATTGAGATAATCAATGAAATATTTCACACCCGAGAATGATTCTGAATCTATTGACCATAACACTTTTCTATGAATTAATTATGATAATTCATGAATTTAGGATATATTTTAATACACTTTGTAGGTTGTTGTACTAGATTTAAAAAATAAAATAAAATGTTAAATTAGATTTAAGTAAATATAAAAAGATTATACTAGATTCATTAGTTTTTTATTATTTTATATAGTAAAATTATTGTATTAATTCAAATTAATATGAATTATGTGTATCGATC
>JBBUKS010000042.1:1010140-1031567 GCA_038050645.1 Hedychium gardnerianum
TACCTCCTCCGTGTTGGTCCTGGGACGGACTGGCGGGGGCGCTGGGGGCGAGCGTTTCGCCTTTTGCCACAGTGAATATGATCATATTTGAATATTATAGTATTTTATTTAATAATTAACTTCTCCAGTCCAATCAATGGAAAAAATTAATGTCCGGAGACGATCCTTGAATATACCCTAGCGTTCGACTAATATTATTTTAAACTTCAATGTGGAGTCGATCAAAGTGACCTTTTAGTATTTGATAGTTAAAAATATATATTGAATGATGATTAAATATCCTTTCATCAATCTCTTCATATGACGTTTTAAATTTCTGAACAAAGAAGGGATTAAAATTCTTTTGTTCTGTGCTCTATCTTAGCCCAGCACTATATATACTAACTTACTTTAACATGCAATTGTACTGTTTTTCTTCTTGTGATTGTCTCATGTTGGATCCAACTTAATACCTAAGTATCCTTGTCGTGCTTTTCTATTCTCCAAGACGTTGACAACGGATGATTTGAATGAATTTAGATTAAACTCCAATCTTGTGTCAATCCCAAACAGTGTAGTTTGTCTTATTAGAAATGAGTATCCGTTATTGCATACGTAGTCAAATTTCTCTAAGTTTGAAATATCAATTTACAACACTAAGTTTGTCTCTCCTCTTCAAGGTGGTAAAAGATAAAACACTCGTCCTCAGTATCTCGTCAGTCTGTCCCAAGACTAATACGAAAGAGGTAAATCACGGAGACTAGTCTAGCTTGTCCGAATAATGATCAGTACATGAGAGAAAACAGGAACTGTCTCTCCTCTTTAAGTTTCGACACTAAGTTACATTTTCTTCTAATTTTGAATACATCAATTTTCATAGCCACGACCGAAGATGCATCAGCTGCACGTTAAGTAGTTTGATTCATCAAGCAATGTAGGTCTTATCATATAGTACTGTGGGGCTGTTCTGGAGCGTCCAATATAAATCTTATCATATGCATGAAAATCTAAAAATTGAAAAACTAGCATGTTATGACTACAGACATAGATCGACCATTTCATTGAGATTATCGAGTTCGATTGCACTGGTGTGACGACCCAACGGGCAATGGCGAAGCAGTCTCTCTGCTGCCTGACGTTGATCGTTGATCTGAGCAGAAGGCCTAGATCGAACCTGAAGACAGAACGAGAGAAGGTAGGTAGAAATAGAATAAAAGAAGCCCATCAAAGGGGGAGAAACTAATACATAAATAGCATACTAGATCAAGATGGGCTATTGCTGCAGGCTTGCACTGCGAGTTTAATGCATCTACCAAACGACTATTTAATTTATTTGCTATTTTATTAGCAAACTTCTCATTTTCACTATTCTAAAAATTGGATCATAGCAATCGGTTTAAATCGTACTATAAGATAATAAGATAATGGGTGTAATTATTTTCAGACGGTTAAATGATTAAAAATATCATGCTACAAGGATATATATACTCTTGAACTGTCAAGAGATGAAATCATACATAAGGTAATAATTCAAGTTTAAAGAAAAACAACTTTTCATATATTTGACATGTTATCTAATATATTTTCAAATTATCTATTTTTTCACAGTTTGTACGAACAACATCTACACTTACATAATCCAACAATAAATGCAAGTGAGGTAGATCGCAAGTTAGAGGATGAATTTGTATTTTGATTTCAAATTTATGTAATATAACGTTTAAATTATTTATTTCAATGCAAATTTAATATTGATACATCTAATTTATATCATAACTACTGTTATAGGCGAATGATCGTAGAATATCAAATATAGAAGATGAAAGGATAAAAAATCTTGTATCAGGACTTTTCTGTAACATAACAGTATATTCTGGTTATTATGTTAATGGATTCAGATTTCACATGACCCAACATGATTCACAAATGCTTACATATAATTCTGGTGTTTGCGTAAAATGATCCACAAACAATAATGATACTCAATTCGATTATTATGGTAAACTTGAGGAAATTATGGAGGTAAAGTGTCCTGCTTTACCTTTTAAAAGGTGTGGATTATTCAGATGTTCATAGTATGATCCAACTCCAAGAACAAGTACAAGGATACATCGTTTATACAATTTAGTTGAGGTTAATGCAAATAAAAGATTTAACAAGTTTGAGTCTTTTATCTTCGCGGTACAAGCTAGTCAAATTTTCTATCTTAAATACCCAACGAAAAGAAGAAGATCTAGTGAATGGTTAATAGTGTGTCAAATAAAGGCTCGGTCAACCATAGAAATGTTGAACACCATCACTGTCTAAAACCATGATGCATATCAAAATGAAGAAGTCGAGATACACTCAGTTGATTCAGAAATACAATCCACATCACAGTTGCTTGTAGATGTTAATGTCACTTTTGAGAATATAGATGATGGAGAGATGTCCAGCAGTGAGGAGGTTGATGTACCAATGGAGTCTAGCGATGAGAACTTGCAAAATATTAATTTAATTGATTCAGAATGACATGATGTTTAAGAACTATAATTAATGTCATAGTATATTGTATGATGATATTTGTCTTAACATCTATATCTCCTTTTTATAGCATAGAAGTCATTATCATTTTGAATGTTATTGTATCTTCAATACTGTGATTTTGCATATAGTTTAGCTAGTCATGTCAGACATTCCAGTTGCACCGGATGGTTGGACAGTCTTGAGGGTTGCTGCTGATTGATAAGCAATTATGTGTTTAGTAATTTCAGTACTTATTACTCTTTTGCACTTATCACATATTTTTTTAGTAATTTCATATTTGTCATGCAGTTTTCTTCCAGATGGGCATAAGGTTGCAGCCTATATATCAAAAAATTCAAAGAATGATTGTCCATCACTGGTACTACATGGAGACATGTAGACCAGGATATCAAAAAAAATTATTATGAATAATTTTTGGTAAATATTTTGAATATATGTATGGTATAAATGGAGCATATTTATAAGTATAAGTTATTTTGTGTACTAATTTTTTAAATATTATTGCAGAAATTTTATATTTGGGAGGAGGGCCACGAAGAAGAATTTAAGGCCACATGAAACATCTATTGTGCTAAACTGTATGAAGATTTATTATACAAGTGGAAAAGGAGGAGAATCAGGCCAATTGAGGTGTCTGTTGCGACTTGGGAGGCTTGGACTGCGGTTTAGACTGTCGAGAGATGGTAGTCTAATTCAGCGATTGCTCGAGGCAATCGCAAGAGTGAGCTTGTTGGGCCAAGCACTGGATTCACAAAGCATACTGCTGGATCCTATTCTATTGTCGAGCATGCGGTAGACTTGATAAGCTTGTTAATGTTAATATTTAATATTATTATTGATCTTGTCTTAATGTACTTGTATTTTTTCTACGTAGGCTACTCAATTAGAGAGACCATCCACTGGTTGGGAAGTGTTTAACGAGACATACAAAAAGAAAGATAACACATTTGTCGATCAACGATCCCTGAAAATTAACGTAAACATTTAACTTTATCTAATTTTACATTTGTCTTTAATATCTTTATAGATTTTATGTATCTTATAATATGAATTTTTTTTTATAGGATGTCATGACAAATGCAATTGCACAGACATCTCAACCTGGTGCACAGGGAGAAGAGTCACAGACTCTATCCACCGAGGTCATTAATGACATTTATTATGATGTCGTCAGTGGAAGGAAGAAAACCTCCCTTTATGATCTTGGCTCCTAAGCCAAACTTGTATTCGATCGTATGAGGGCTCCTCTTGGGAATAGGGGTCATCCGAGTTTCTCTTCATCCAATGATGTTGTAGCGTTGAGAAAAGAAAATGATGAATTGAGGACTCGAGTTTTGACATTGGAGCAGTCCATGGCTGCTTGAGATGTGAGAACTGAGGAGTTATATCGTCATATATTAGCAGTCCAAGCTCAGTTCACTCCAACACAACAGCCAAAGCCAAAGCCGCATCATTTTGAGTCCCAGGATACTGATGATCCCGACGATGAGTAACTTTTTTTGAGGTATATTATAATATAATTTAGTTTTTTATTTATCTCTATGTTTTAATGACAAATATTACACTAATTTTTTTAATTATAGTCATCTCTAATTATAAAATATTTGTTCTTGCTCCATTTCAGATATGTCTACCACCATATACAGATATCCATGTTTTTGGAACTAAGGTATATTTTTTTCTCAGCACTAAAGTATGTGTTATTAGTTTATGTAATTTTTGGATAGATAGTTATTCATTTTATAGTTTAGCTTCAAAATGTACTGTTATATTCGTAACTTATAATATCTAATTTTATACAGGATTGAATATTATATTGAGTATCATGTTTGTATTGGATATCTTATATCGGATGTTATTTCTTATTGTATTGTATTGGATGTTACCTTATATCCGACATATATGTTCGGATTTGATGTATTGTGTTTCGATGTTTAAATGTATTATGTTTGGATGTTTGAATGTACTTGGATATGTAAGTTATGTTTGGATGTTTGGATTTATATATTTGGATGTTTGGATGTTAGTTATGTTTGTGATAACCATTGGATGTGATGATTTTTTATTGATTTGTATTTATGTAAACAGGGAAGGTAGAAAAAAAAATCTGTAAAAAAAAATTAAAATTAGCGACGGAATTTTAAAATTTCATCGCTAATTATCGTAACTTAGCGACGAAATATTAAAATTCCGTCGCTAAGTTATGATTTAAATTTTTATTTTTCTTAAAACATTAGCGACGGAATTATAAATTTCATCGCTAATTATCGTAATTTAGCGACGGAATTTAAATATTTCATTGTTAAGTTATGATATTATTTTTTATTTTTCTTAAAACATTAGCGACGGAATCTATAATTCCGTCGCTAATTAGCGACGACATTTTAAATTCCTTCGCTAGTTTTATTAAAAAATAATAATAATAAAAACACATTTAGCGACGGAATTAAAATTCCGTCGCTAAAGTATGCTAAATAGAGACGGATTTTTAAAGTCCGTCGCTATTAGCGACCGAAATTATTCCGTCGCAATTAGCGACGGATTTAAAACTCCGTCGCTATTAGCGATGGATATTTAAATATTCATCGCTAATGTTTATTTACAACGGGCCGGTTAATGACCGCATTATTCCGTCGCTAATCGGTCGCTAATTAGAATTAGCGACTGATTAGCGACGGAAAAATCCGTCGCTAATTGTAAACATTTTTGTAGTGCTTGCTGTTAATGAGTTGAACTACAAACATTTTGTGAGCAGGACTTACAAATACTTTCGGCTGAAGTTTGAGAGGCTGCACACACAATGCATCATCTACTTGGATCTGAAGATGGACAAGAGCAGCGTCCACGATGTTATACTTGTCGGTGGATCGACGAGAATTCCCAAAGTTCAACAGCTATTAGAAGATTTTGCCGATTTGATACTAGAGGATTTTCCTCCTTGACAATCACCTGACACTATTTTAAACTCGAGAATGAGTTCTTTCAACCCGAAATGACTGATGCAGGAGGATCCGAGGATTATTATTATTATTTTTAGTAATTTTAATTTTTTAATAATTTCAATATTTTGGTATTTTAGATATTTTTGATAATTTTTGTCTTTTATATTTTTTTAATTTTTTTAGTCTGTTTAGAGATTTTAGGATTATGAATTTATTAATAATATTTTTTAGAATTTCTTTCCTTTTTTTATCAGATTAAAATAAAAGTCTATATATTAAGATTTGTTTCCTTTATTTGGGTCTTAGGTTTTAGTCTATATAAGAGTCTTATTTAGTTGTTTAAGAATAATCCTCTATTATGATATAAATTTTTTCGATATAAATTTTTTCTTGTTTTGAAAAAATCTAGAGGACGGTCTCAACTTGCCTTTTCCTCAAATCTTCTTCTCGTCAACTCACAGGATAATCATTATCTCACCCAACATCAGTAACCCTATACCTCAAAAATATGTCAAAGTGTTAACATTACAATAGTTGAGTTAACTACTCTCCCAAAGGTAGTTGATACATCCTAAACCCATGTAGCACGATAGATTCATACTCCTAGAAACTCAAAAAATTTTAGAGCTCTTTGGGTTTACAAAGTATTTACTAGGGATAACCTCCCTCGATAACTTCCTAATAACCTTCCTATCCTTGACCTTAATGGTTTTATTAAGGTTAACCTTAGAGATGACTTCCTTTGTAACCCTACATCCACTCCTAACCCTAAGGTTGATTTCAAATATAGTCAAATGGAACACTATTATAACATGGTACCCTCTTTGAACTTGGGCATTATCTCCAACCCTTCTTGTCCACGAATGATCTTACCTATCTAAATCTAGATTTTTATTCTTGGATTTTTTAAATTTATTTATCATTTTTCTAAAGATCTTTTCACTTAAAGCTTGATTTTCCAATATTAATTTTCTAATTTTAGAATTTTCATATCCCCTTGGACATTTTTCTTCCTAAGCAGGTCTATCATTCTTAGGTTATTTCTCTAAATTCTTCTTCTCCAACTCCCTATTCTAGATTTTTCCTTCCTAACATGAGTTGGTCTAGAATTTTCCCTAGGAGTATCAACATTCTTTCCATGATATTGAGCACTAAAATAAAAATTATTATTATTAGCATGCTTCTTTTCATTTTCCCTAGGAGTATCAACATTCTTTCCATGATATTGAGCACTAAAATAATAATAATAATTATTAGCATGCTTCTTTTCATGTGGAATAATTTATCCATAGACAAGCCCTATCTCAAAGAGCTAGAAGATGCTTTCTTGTGAAAAAAGAAAACTAGTTTATCCATTATAGCAGAGCTAGTTGTAATAATTTTGACTAAAATTGTACAATGTAAAGTAGTTTTGGACAAACCCGCTGCAAGCCTAAGATCATTAAAATGAATAGGGGATGATGTAGAATGGCCCACCTTATCTTAGGAAGCCAATATATGTGATTTCTTGTGGAAAAAAAAACTAGTTTAGCGATTCTAGCAAGGGCCTACTTGTTAGTTGTAACAGTTTTGTCCAAAACAAATATAACATAAAATAGTTTTGATCAAAATTTCTACAAATCCTAAAGATCATTAAATGAATAGGAGATGATACAAAATGACATACCCTATCTTAGGGTCCAGAAGATGTAGCTTTTTATCAAATCATGTAGGAAGGTTTTTGAAATATCTAAATTATGTATCTTAATTTTAAAATTATCAAATTACATATATAATTTCATTTTTGTCCTTGTTACTATTCTCAGTCGACTGTTACACTGTAACAATCAACTAATACAATAGCAATCGATTATTTTTTTTTAAAAAAAATGATCAATTCGTATCCAAAAAATTACTGCTTTCAATATATTAGGTCAACTTAATATTTGAGGACATTTATATAAACAGGAGAACTAGACGAACACATAAGAACTGATTTCATGTCATTCTGAGCTCTCTCATCAATCGGTTTTGACCAAAATCGACTGATAGACCTAGAAAGCTTGTAATGACATGAAACCAGTTCCTTTATATTCGTCTAGTTCTCTTGATTATATAAATGTTCTCAAACATCAATTTGACCTACTATATTGAGAGCAGTGATTTTTTTAATACAAATATGTCTGAAAAATTTAATTCGTATTCAAAAAATTATTGCTCTCAATATATTTGATCAAATTGATGTTTGGGGGCATCAATATAATCAGAAGAACTAGACGAACTCATAGGACCTAGTTTTATGTCATTCTGACGTCTTTAGGTCCATCATCCGATTTTGGCCGAATGAAAGTTTCACGTCCTTCCGACGTCTTTAGGTCCATTAGTCGATTTTGGCCGAAACTCTTTAGATTTATTCGTCCAAAATCGATTGATGGACCTAGAGAAGTCGAAATGATGTGAAACTAGATTTTATGAGTTTCTCTAGTTCTTCTGATTATATTCATGCCCTCAAATATTAATTTGACCTAATATATTGAGAGCAATGAGTTTTTGAACACGAATTACATTTTTCAGACATATTCGTGTTCAAAAAATTACGGCTCTTAATATAGTGAGTCAAATTTATGTTTGAGGACATTTATATAATTAGGAGAACTAGACGAACACATAGGAACTAGTTTCATATCATTACGAGTTCTCTAGGTCCATGAATAGATTTTGGCCGAAACCAACTAATAGAGATAGAAAGCTCGGAATGACATAAAACCAGTTTTTATATGTTCGTTTAGTTCTCCTGATTATATAAATGCCCTCAAATATTAATTTGACTCATTATATTGAGAGCAGTAATTTTTTGAACATGAATCGATCATTTAAAAAAAAAATCATCAATTACTATAGTAGAAGTCGATTACTACAATGTAGCAGTCGACTGGTTACAGTAATAGGGACAAAAATGGAATTGAGTATATGATTTGGTAATTTTGAAACTAAGATATATAATTTGGGTATTTCAAAAACTTTCCTATACGATTTAGTAAAAAGCTGCAGAAGATGTGTTTTCTTGTGAAAAACTATTTAGCCATTATAGCCGGGACCGGACCTATGGTAGAACATGTTCCAAAAATATTACAATTGCATGTTCCAAAAATATTACAAGTTACTAGGATGGAAAATTTAGAGACGAAAAACACGAGTAAACATAGCGAGTTGCAAGGGTTTCAACGTTGTGTTTAAATGTGAAATTTGGACACTTTTTGTGCTTGAAGCAGTATTGAACAAAAATGCAACAAAGGGCTCAAGAACATTAAAAAGAATAAGGTATTAGGCTAAGCTGCACACCCAGTGTCAGGGAGACACATGAACCAATTTACTTGTGAAAGGCATGTGCTCCCTTAACTCAAGAGGAGAAGATGAGCCGGGGGCATGATGTAACAACAAGACACTATATTTTTCTCTAATTTTTAAGTATTTGAATCCTAGTTATAATGTATTACAAGATATTTTCTTTCAATAAAATAAAAAATTTAGGATATTGAATGTTAGGTGGGAAGTCGCTTATATTTTCGGATTTATTTGATGGCTGGTCTGTGGGGCCGAGCCATCCGCCTCTTGATAGTATTGTAAATGGTGATCGGCGGTAGAGAGACAGTCAGCGATTGCCAACTGCCTCAACTGCTTAGGCGGTGTCAAGACAATTGAATTTTTTTTACTATTTTTTATATATAATATTATAAATAGTCATTAATATATATATATATAAACTATGTTTATACATAAATAAATTTCATACAATACAATATAATTTATATAAGTACAAATAAATATATAAATATAACTAACAAAATAATTAATGAAGATTCATCACCATATTAATACGAAAAAAATAATATTATTACTTTTACTAAAAGCCTAAATTTAAAACTTAAAGTTTCAATCCAAAATGACAACAAACTAACAAGGACTAGACTATACATAACTAATCTTCTAAATCATTTATACATGCACCATCAACTACATCTATAATCTTCTCATTATCAGACTCAAAATCAACCTCTTATTCATTCTCTTACTCTGATATATCTAAATCCTCATCAAGTTTTCTAATGGAAATATTTTTTTTCATTAATTCCTCCTTGATTGTAACATTTCATCCGCTCTTGAGGCTTCCTCCGCCACCATTCTCTAAGTAAGTTCTAAACTTGGCTCAACCTCATCTTCATCACCACCATCATTAAGCCAACCTTGACTTTACTAGCTTGAGAGGATAGAAACAAATCTCCGCTCATTTCTCTTTTACTCTTTTTCTTTATAAGATTGATGTTGAATTTGACATATACAAGATCATTCAATCTTGATGTCTTGAGTAAGGCGCGACAACGGTGAGGACAGTTCCAAGCGAAAGGAGGTGGGTTGTGGGTGATTAAGTGGGTTGATGGAGTTATTTATATTTTGGAAGGGAGAGAAAGTGTATTAATATATTTATGATTTTTAAATTTTGTTGACTTTGAGCATCTCGCTTACTGTCTTGACCGCCTCACCCAGCCTGCCTCGCGCATCGCCCTCGCTTGTCTCACACACCGCCTCGTCTGCCTCGCGCATTGCCCTCACTTGCCTCGCACACCGCCTCGCCTGCCTAAGACAAAGGCGGTATGATTGATGGCCACCTCCCACTCGGCATTGTCATTTAAAACACTATTTCTAAGATTTATTGGACCAAGGTTAGATATCTGAATTATAAAAAAAAAATCCAAGAGAGGAATAGAAATGGAGGGGAAATTCTTTGATGGTTTAGAGAGAATTTAAACACATGAAAAAAATGGAAGATAAAGTAATAAAATACTCTCTTAGCGACGTAAATAGTGGTTGCGGATGGGATTTATATTGCTTCATAGTAAAAAAATCGACAGTTGGTTAAATCTTAATTGATTTAAGAGGGAGATATGGGTTTGGCTATAGAATTTGGATCGGACGAGTATAAGGATTTTCGAGTCAAACGTAATGAATTGGACACCCATTTAATATTATTTCAGGATGATTTTTGCCTAAAAGAATTTTCCGTGTCAATCGGATGCACTTGATAACAAGCTTAATAGCAGTTGCTGAAATCTTATAATCTAAACTTGTCTTATGTAAGTGTTTGAAAATTTCTATATTTAATTTTCAAATTAATAAAAAAATAGATTAATCAGGTTTACCGTTTTCTGCTTCAGTCCTGCGTGAGGATTGAAATAGATTTACGCAACTTATTTCTTCCCCAATTGCCGACGCTCTTGATCGATCATTCAATTTCCACCATCGTAAGGAGAGATAATAAATCATAAACAAAAACTGTCTGTTCATATTCATCTACATTTGCAAAATATTTTGAGATTTTTGCAATATCATTTTGCGTCGAAGACTGTAAATAATATTAAGTTGATCCTAGAACAAGTGTTTATAAATAAATTAATATTCGATCACTCAAATTCCCCTTTTTTTATATATAAACAACGTATCGACACTCAGTCTCTGTCAGTGCAGATATAATCCCAACAGTAGACGTATTATGTTTGAAATAATTCTTGAAGTTTGAACCGTATTATTATGCACGGAGAGCAGTTGTGAAGATTAAAATAATAACTGATTAATTGGATGCACTACTTGACCTTTTCGCACGATGCCCTAATAATGTGGATAATCACAAGACAGCCTTCAAGTTTGTTCCATGCAAGATTCTTCCGACATGCTCATGCAAACGCCCACTCGACAGAATCTTTTGTATTTTACATATTCTGAAGCATAATCCATGAAGAATTTGCCAACTATCGTTAAATATTCTGTGTGCTAATTCTTGATCTTGTTGTTAAATATCCGCACGGTGCCGACTATTGCATTAACCTGCAAGCCGTGAAGCCGCAAGCAAATCTGGTACCGTGATCACCTCCGTCTTGCCTATTCAAGACTTGCCATGGCGACGACACCCACTTCCTCCGCCACTTGATTTGTTCCAGGACCAGGTAATGCCGCTGCCCCTGCTCCTCCTCCTTCACCCCACGCTTTGGCCTAACCGCGGCATCCCATCGGCTTTGCCTTTGCGTTGGGAAGAGAGCTGGAAGACGACGACAAGCGAATGAATTGGAGTTTGGAGCGCCGAACCAAGCCCCAGTCCCCGGCTCTGCATCCCTGCCACGCTTCACGACTCCTAAAATCTCTTTCCCTGGAATCATCAAACGCAGATCGGTGAGAAGGGATTCAGTTTAAGACGGTAAAGATTGAAAAATTTGTTTTTGTTTTACCCTTCTTTTATTTTGCTCCCCTATGCGCCACTTTTCAATTTTTTTTGTTTTTTCCCCTCCTTTGACAGACTATCTTGGGGGATGATGTTTTTGTTCCCATGTGCAATGTGTCGTGCCCTGCTGCCTGCCGTAGAGTAGGCATCGATCTCCTTGCAACCTGTTGCCGCTTCTGGGTGCGTGTCATCGCTTTTGTAATGTTTGTGAGCTTGATCGTGAGATGCCTGTCACCGAAATCCTTTATTGTGCTCGTTCCGGTTTGAGTTCTCCCGTCGAAATCCAATCTTCGGGCGGAGAATGACTTCTTTTGGTTTCATCAGCTCGCTCCGACGCCTCCCTTTCCCCGATCAAATTGCGATCGCCGTTCATACGTCGCTGCTCCTCTTCTTCCTGCTCTTTTCCTCCGCACGGCGAGTCCTCGCCTGCGCCATCCGGCGCCTCCCTTCTCTCAAAAATGATAGCCAGAACCCACTCCCGGTTCACGGGGATTCAGGTTTCGGTCGGTTTGCAATTGCAAGGGTCGGTTATTGGTTCAAGGTCACGGCTTTCTGCTGCTGCTTTATTTTCTTCCTCCAGATTCTTGTGCTGGGGTATGTAACGGTTAGCTTCATTAAGGGAGAGTCCCAATCCAGAGACTATAGTCTTCTTTACCTTCCTTTGGTTCAAGCATTAGCTTGGATTGTGCTAGTCGCATCGGTATTCCACTGTAAATTCAAGGCATTGGCTAAATTTCCATTCTCGATTAGGCTATGGTGGTTCTTCTCATTTATCCTTTGTTTCTACATTGCTTACCTTGATGCCCAGCAATTCTTAGCTAATTCAATTAGTTTACAGTCGCACATGCTGTCTAACTATGCTTCATTCCCTGCTCTTGCCTTCCTTTTTGTTGCCTCTCTTAGGGGTGTCACTGCTGTAGAACCTCACAGGGATCTTCAAGACCTCAGGGAACCATTGCTTGCTGAAGAGGTGGGCTGCCTTAGAGTCACCCTTTACAATGAGGCAGGCCTTTTGAGCCTAGCCACTCTGTCCTGGCTTGACCCACTCCTGTCATTGGGTGCAAAAAGGCCACTAGAGCTGAAGGACATACCTCTGCTAGCTAAACAAGATCGTTCTAAGACTTGCTACAAAACATTAAATTCAAGTTGGGAAAATTTGAAAGTGGAGAACCCTAACAAGCCACGGTCATTGGCATTGTCTATCTTCCGATCATTCTGGAAAGAAGCAGCCTTAAATGCTGTTTTTGCCGGTTTGAATACTGCAGTTTCTTTTGTGGGTCCATATCTTATTAGTTACTTTGTTGATTACTTGAGTGGCAATATAGTATTTCCCAATGAGGGTTACATTTTGGCTTCAGTGTTCTTTGCTGCTAAGTTGACAGAGACTATGACTGCTCGGCAGTGGTACTTAGGAGTAGACATATTGGGCATGCATGTTAGATCAGCATTAACGCCGATGGTTTATAGGAAAGGGCTTAGACTATCCAGCTCAGCAAGGCAAAGTCACACAAGTGGTGAGATAATAAATTATATGGCAGTAGATGTGCAGAGAGTGGGTGATTATTCATGGTACCTCCATGACATATGGATGCTTCCACTGCAAATCATCCTTGCTTTAACAATCCTGTATAAAAATGTGGGGATTGCAACAATTGCAACACTGTTAGCTACCATATTTTCTATTATTGTCACAATTCCTCTAGCCAAAATACAAGAACAGTATCAGGACAATTTAATGGCTGCTAAGGATGAACGAATGAGGAAGACATTTGAATGTTTGAAGACCATGAGAATCTTGAAGCTTCAGGCTTGGGAAGACCTGTACCGCTTGAAGTTAGAGGAGATGAGGAATGTTGAATTCAAGTGGCTTCGGAAAGCCCTTTATGCACAGTCTTTTATTACATTTATTTTTTGGGGATCTCCTATATTCATCTCAGTTATTACTTTTGCTACTTCTATATTGTTAGGTCATCAGCTTACAGCTGGTGGGGTTCTTTCAGCATTAGCTACCTTCAGGATTCTTCAAGACCCTCTTAGGAGTTTTCCTGATTTGATTTCTATGATGGCTCAGACAAAGGTTTCATTGGACCGCATATCTGGGTTCTTGCAGGAGGAAGAATTATCAGAAGATGCTACTATAAATGTTCCACTGAGCATTACAAGCAATGCAATTGAAATTAAAGATGGAGAATTTTGTTGGCATACCTCCTCTGCCACACCCACACTTACTGAGATACAACTAGAAGTTGCAAGAGGCATGCGTATTGCAATCTGTGGTGCAGTCGGTTCTGGAAAGTCAAGTTTCCTATCCTGTATTCTGGGTGAGATACCAAAAACCTTTGGCGAGGTGTGTAATCTTTCAAAGCTCAATCTTTTATTAGTTGTAAGTCTTTTTTTACTCCCTGATGTTTCCAGGTTAGGATAAGTGGTTCTACAGCTTATGTACCTCAGTCAGCTTGGATTCAATCTGGAAATATAGAGGAGAATATTCTCTTTGGTAGCCCAATGGATAAACCAAGGTACAAAAGTGTTCTTAATGCTTGCTGCCTAAAGAAGGACTTGGAATTGCTAGCACATGGAGATCAAACCATGATAGGAGATAGAGGTATTAACCTGAGTGGCGGCCAGAAACAAAGGGTGCAGCTTGCTAGAGCACTTTATCAAGATGCAGATATTTATTTACTTGATGATCCTTTTAGTGCACTTGATGCTCACACTGGGAGCGAGCTATTTACGGTTAGAATTTTCTATCCTTATATTTTTCGTTTCTTCTAGCATGATGATTGACAACTTATGCTCTTATACAGGAATACATATTAACAGCATTAGCTTGCAAGACTGTGATCTACATTACTCATCAAGTTGAGTTTCTACCTGCTGCTGATAAAATAGTGGTATGCAATGCTTTGGATATACTAATAGCTTATTTTGTGTATCTGATTTCAGTGTTTTTTTTAAAAAAAAAAATTGGATAGTAACTTCTTTTTGTTCTTTTAAAATATTTACAAGTTAATTTTGATAGAAAAACTACCAATGGATTCATTTATGTAGCTTCTTCACTATCCCATTTGTTATAGTAAACAACACCTTCTTTGCTTTAATAAATTTCTGGCATACATTTCACTCCACAATTATCTTTTTGTTTTTTTTGTCTTCTTCATCCTTATATTCAATTGTTAGGACTCTCTATTTATCTTGAGAACAACAACAGCCAAATGTTTCACCCTCTTGTCAATTAAGCAAGTTCCAACACCTATCCTCATCATCATGAAATTGCATTTGTTTCAATTATTTGGGGTCGTTTATATGAATCTTATTTATCCATTAAACTCTACACGATGTATATCAGTATTAATATTCAAATCAATTAAATTATATTTTTATTACAGTGGTTGATGTTTTCATAAACTATTCGCAACCTCTTTACATATTCTAAGAATATCATATCTATATTCTTATTATAGAATCTATTAATTGTCTTCAAATATAATCATCATTTCAACTTATTTTTTCTCATTTTATAATCTGTTGGAGTTACAATTTGTAAAATCTAATGAGGAGTCCAGTCTAATCTAAAATGTCCAGGCACAAAGGTGGTAGACCTTGTGGTATTTGAGAATACTTAAAAAACTTATTTGGAGATATGAGGTAGCATTGTCTGTCTCCTTTCTTCCTACTTTGCCACAACTTGTTTTGGAAGAGAATTGACCCATTAGCCTGTGAGACCTAACTATTTTAAAAACTTATTGCTCCAAGATACACAATGATCATATTTTAAAGACGACACCACTATCCATGCAAATAAAAAATTGAGAAAACACAAGAATACATTATGGCACAAACTCTCAAACTCAAATTGCCAACCTTGTTCCGAGAGCTTAGTTCCTATATAAGGGATGAACTCCTCTCTTATTATAATGTCAATCATTTCATCATAACCACAAGATAGCACATAATAGGAAATAGACAATAACAAAATAGTAATAAATGTTGAATTTTATTCATATAAATCTGAAAGCTCAAGTTGACATAATGCAATTGAAAAACTCAAATAAAAAAGCATATGATGGTAAAAACAATAATGTGAATATACAAAATGGTGAAAAGACACGACACTAGAACCTATCTCTAAAAGTAGTTGTCGAGCATCTCTTAGCATGACCTAACTCGAAGAATAAGACTGACCTCAAGTGATCACCTCAACTTTGTGAATTTGAGTTTAAAGTAAGAGGAGATTTGAGTACACGAGTGCTAAGTGAGGTAAAAATGGATGTACATGATATAATATCTCATAGAGGAAAAAAAACTATTTAACATATTAAATAAATTTTAGTTTCCTTATTACTAAATATAATCGATCATTTTTCATTATTTATTCTTTATTTTCTCTTAGGTAAATTCACCTTTTATCTCATGTTCTCTTTTATACTCTTTAAGATTATCCATCTTTATTTTATATGAATATATATCTCATATAAAACAACAAAAGTGTTGCAATCACCAAGTATGGTTGAAGTTCGCATAACGCAGGAGGATGTGGCCCCCTACACATAGCTGCATGAGAGGACATCTCTTTATATACTAATGATTCGTAGTCCCACATCACACACTAATGGATTAAAGGTTTAAAGCAACAATTCAAATATATGATCTCTTTTTTTGCCTTCTTCTATTTATTTTCCTCTACGAGATATTATATCATGCACATCCCTTTGTGCCTCACTTAGCACTTGTATGCTCGCACTACACTTTCTTTGGCCTCTAGGTTTGTTGAGTTGAGACGATCATTTAAGGTGGATCTTATTCTTTTAATTAGGTCATATTCAGATATGCCCGACGATCGCTTTGGGGACGAGTTGTAGTAATATCTTTTTACTATTTAGCATATTCACATTATTGTTTTGTGTCATATGGAATTTTATTGGAGTATGATACTTTTTTGTTGCATGAGTCCATTTATATTTTGTCAATTTGACTTTCGATTAATATAAATAAAATATAACATTTATTACCATTTCATGGTTATGTGCTATCATGTTGTGGTTATGATGCAACAATTGATAGCATTGTCAGCAAGGAGTCCATCTCCCGTAATATTGGAATGAAACCCTTGGATTGTGACTTACTCTTTAATATTTCTTCTTTCTGGCCAAATGTTGCTGGAGAGAAGGGACTAGCTCTAATATCATGTTAAGTCTAATCCAAACAAAAATGCCAGGATGCTTAGGCATGGGACCTCTTGGTATTGAAGTTTATTTTAAGAATTCTAATTTGGAAATGAGATATGAAAATGAGATGTGAGATTAAGATTTTTTTTAATCCTATCATCACTTCCTACTCTTTAATATACCTAATTACTCTTGGATATTGTTTCTTATAATTCCACATATTCATCTTAACATTCTTATCTCTAGAACATTAGGCTTTTATGTGACTTGCCTCTTAATAGTCCAACCCTTGAATCAATAAGGTATGGCGGCACCAAAGTCATAAGATTTTTCTTTTTACCTAAAAGGAGCACAAAAGAGACTCTAAAAGCTCCTCTTCTTTTCTCCCTTTCATTTTTTATCCTATTACTGGTGTCTTCAAAAAAAATCCCCTTTTTATAATAGATCCATGATAAAATTATTTCAAATTCATCCATTTTAACTATTACTATCCAATCAATTTTTTTAAAACAAAATTTCTTACTTTCAAGTTTTCTTCTACTTATCATAAAATCTTTAGTTCCAACACATGTACCCTTAACTAATTTTTCATTCTTCCATTATTTCTTATAATTATCTCAATTCAGGAATCTTTTGATCTAGCCCTTGCTGATGTCAAGCAAATTCCCATTATTATGCTAACATTAATACCATTTTAGTAAGGTGCTGTTGAATAAATAAGTTACTCAA
Source organism: Hedychium gardnerianum (assembly GCA_038050645.1). Taxonomy (NCBI): domain Eukaryota; kingdom Viridiplantae; phylum Streptophyta; class Magnoliopsida; order Zingiberales; family Zingiberaceae; genus Hedychium; species Hedychium gardnerianum. Next base: position 1,027,735 of record JBBUKS010000042.1, read on the forward strand.
TGTTATTAACTTTTAATGAAATATTTTAATTACTTAATGTTATTGATCCTGTGGATTATTTAGAACATTCTCATTACTATGCTAAAATTAATACCATTTTAGTATAGTACTGTTGAATATACAATTATCCCTGTGTTTGAGTTCCATCCTGAAAATGATAGTTTAGAAAAGTCGCTCACTTTCTCCATAGGTCCTGAAAAATGGCCGCATTATACAAGCTGGCAGATATGAAGAGCTCTTGCATTCTGGAACCGACTTCAATGCGTTAGTTTCAGCTCACCGTGAAGCAATTGAAACAATGGATATTTTGGAAGACTCGAGTGGAACCACTGATATTAACTCTTCTGTCACCTCAAGTAAAAGATTAACACAAAGTCCAAGTAACATTGACAATTTGAAAAGTGAAATACCAGAGAATGAACAAGTATCTAAACAAAAAACAGTAATAGAGAAAAAGAAAGTCAAAAGCATGAGGAAAAAACAGTTGGCTCAAGAGGAGGAGCGTGAAAGAGGAAGAGTTAGCTTGAAAGTATACTTATCATATATGGCTGCAGCATACAAAGGAACACTAATACCTTTGATCATCCTTGCTCAAGTAATATTTCAGGTGCTCCAAATAGCAAGCAACTGGTGGATGGCATGGGCAAATCCTCAAACTACAGGAGACAAACCAAAAGCAGATAGCATGCTTCTTTTAGTTGTTTATATGAGCCTTGCTTTTGGGAGTTCACTCTTTGTTTTTGTTAGAGCTGTTCTTGTAGCTACATTTGGGTTAGCAGCTTCACAGAAGTTGTTTCTGAGAATGCTTAGGACTGTATTTCGAGCTCCAATGTCATTCTTTGATACTACTCCAGCTGGGAGAATCCTTAATCGAGTAAGCATCTCTTTTTGTTCCAAGGCGATACTGAACATATTTGTGGCATTATATGGTACATTTCTCTCTTCTAATTTTCTCTTTGAATTATCAGGTTTCGGTGGATCAAACCGTCATGGATCTTGATATACCTTTCAGACTAGGTGGGTTTGCTGCAACAACGATACAACTTCTTGGTATAGTTGGAGTTATGTCCAAAGTCACTTGGCAAGTTCTGCTTCTATTTGTTCCAATGGCAATAGCATGCTTATGGATGCAGGTAATTAATTTCTAGAATGCAAGCAGCACTTTTCTATATAATTAAGTTTTTACCATATATATTTTGGAAAATGTCTTCGGAAATAGTCTCTTGCAAAGTAGGATAAGGCTACGTACGATAGACCCTTTCCCGGACCCGCATTGGCGGGAGCTTCGTGCACCGGATTCCCTTTTTATATTCTAGAAAATGTCTACATTATTTTTCCACTAGGTTCTTTATTCTAGTCTTGTTTGATCATTTTTAATACCATATAAAAAATATTTTTGTGGAATACAATTTCCCTTTGTTTGTTAACAGCTATAACAAAGTTGTATTCGGGGACAAATATTTTTATATGAAAATGTATAATTTCACAACAAATGGTGCTCCATTGAATAAAAAAGATATAAAGGTAATAGATTGATGCAACTTGGAAAAATTATATTTTTTGTTCGTTGTTTTTTGCTTGAAGAGGACAATGATTCCTCCTAATGATTTTGCATTGAGAAGTTGGTTTCCTTTTGCTTTTAACTAGATAGAATCTAGATTTTTAATTGGGACCTTTTGTGCAAATGAACCGTTTCTATAGTTTGATTTGTGAATTAAAATTTGTCTTGCCATTCTACATTACCACATTTGACCATCATCCATCCTTCTTTCATTAAGACTTTTTTTCAAGTGGATGCTCGAAATTGACTAATCAAAATTAATGATGCTTCCCCTAATAATTTCAAATATGAGTTTTAAGGCATATAATTGTAAGGGTAGCAATCTAAACCAAATCCAAGCCCTTTTAATGACTTGCCAAGATATGGTTTGATCAACAAGGGGAAGTCATATTGCATGCAATGGGTGGCGGAAGAGGTGGAGAGGGAGCAATTCTAAGGGAAAGTTAAGGGTACAAAACTATCTCTTAAGGGGTTTTATAGAGTGAGGGGGAGGATGAGTCAGTTAGGTTGTGTCTCGTAAAGACTAGTTGCAACAATGAATTGATCAAGCTATGATTGTTGTTGTTGTGGAACGCCCCAGGCGAAGGTGGCTTGCTATAAATGGATGACACAGAGTAAGAGTCCGAGGAAGCTTGGGTTGTGGGAATAGATTGATGACTGAGTTACACGGGGCAATGAGTGTCCACAGAGGATCACAAAAATGAGGGAAAGAAGGGTTTTAGCGATTTTAATTAAAATATTACAAAAAAACCTTGCTACTTTAAGAAATTACAAGTAATCCATTAATTATAAGGTATTATAGAATTACTATTGTTTGATTGTAAATCTATCTTAGCCATTAGATGTTCTATGCATCTTCATGAATTTATATGAAAAATAATTGGTAATCATGTGATGATGCATCTAATCACTTTAAAGCTTTAGTTTGAGAAGAAGAGTGGCTCTTGGAGATAAAAATTATACTTGAATAATATGACAACAGAAGATGTTGATAAAGGATAATCAAAGTGGTGACAATCAAAATGAGATTCAGAGAAAGGATCAGAAGAGGATTGTGGGGGCATGGACGAATGACCTCTAATGATTATCTTGTTGATGACATTAAAGTAAGAGTAAAAGAAGATTAAGGATCTAAAGTAGAAGAGTTCAATGATAAGGAGGGGAGGTTGTGAGCAATAAATATCATTCTGCATAAAGATTTCAAAAAATAGTCTTAGGCAGTAGGTGGTCAGCCAACTACATAACACCTAGGTGATAGGCAAGAGTTTAGACAATTAATATTAAAATAAATTGCTTGAGATTAACACTAACATATATATGTGACAAAGTGTATTATTAGTCAAAACAAAACAAGTTTATATTCTCAGGTAAACAAATGATAAATGCTAATTAAACACATAACAACAATAAGACACATCATATTTCACATTGCAATGAAATAAAACATAACATTACAAAACATATACATATATCCAATCAAACAAGTTATAACTAAATATACAATTCAAAAAATCCAAATTGGCACATCTCAATAAAACAAATAAGAATCTCACATATAAGTTCAAATTACTGTCATGCTACAATTTCAAAATGTGGATAATTTAGGATTATGCTACAATCATGTAAGTTCATAACAATTTAGTTTAGCTCTCTCTAGATGAATAAAACTATCAAGAAAATTAAAATAAACCTTTTTTTAATTAACTCGCTTGGACAGCTTGCCTAGAGCTCCTAGGAGGGTAGCTTGGAATGCTTTTTGGAATATCCATCTAAGGGAAACCACTTATTCACTAGGTGAAGTGGTTCCTTCCATTTTGCCTTGTCTTACACTATTTTTTAGAATAATGTTATTTAATCTCTAACTATGATCATAAGGGGAGTGCTAGTGTTTAATATATTGATACATTGCAATGATTACTTGCTTTTATAAAAATAAACATGGAGGAAAAGGAGATGCATAAAAGGGAAATATATTTTTAATAAGATGCTAAATAAAAATATGTAATGATATATATCAAAAGCAATTCGGAAATAATTAGAGGCCAACCAACAAGAATCACAATGAATTAGATGAAGAATATCTTCTAATATCATTTTGTTCATATTGAGGCTCATACGAAAACTTAAATTTAGAACTACTAATGCACCCACTTGACCAATAACCCTATCAAACAAATTTCTTGGATAAATTCTTTAATACTCATCTCGAGATGGAGCATAGATACCATCTATGACCAACTTGTTAAATAAACTAAAGATACACTCATAAACA
>JBBUKS010000042.1:1032267-1046795 GCA_038050645.1 Hedychium gardnerianum
TATCGTAGTTGGGTGCATGTGTGTATGGTATGCATCGTAGGTCGTTACACACGTGTATGGTGTGTTTCATAGGAATTTAATTCATGTGATGTTTACATCATTTTATTGTTAGATGTATTGTTGTCTAGTGCATACGAGTATGGTGTGCATCGTAGGTCGTTACACACGTGTATGGTGTGTTTCATAGGTGTCCGCCTTATGTGAGTTTATTATACTATGTTATGGTATATATCTATTTGTGATGCTTGCTCATGTATGTGATGCTCATTTCATTATGCATTGCATACCACCTGCATGCTGATGACCATTATCTTCCTTGTGGTAGAGAGAGTCGTCAGTCATATTCCTGCCAACTCGATCACTTAGGTAGTGGTAGCTAGAGTGGAGTAGTATGTCTTGTCGTGTCGCTCAGCCACTTAGATAGTGATAGCCTGAGCATCGTGCATGTAGGGACCTCTTGTTATAGCTAGACAGATACCCTACATCCTGACCACTCGACCACTCAGAGTAGTGGTAGCTGAAGTATGATCAGTGTCACCATCCCACCCCCTCGGTCACATAGATGTCGTGGTAGCTGGAGGGGTACGCCGGAGTGACCATGCTTTGCATATGTATTTGATGTGTGCTGCATATGCATTTAATATTTGTTGCACTGACATGTTATAATTTTACACCCGATAATTGTATATGTTTATATATATGTACATTTAGTACTCACCTATATCCGTGACAACTCCCATAGGTTAGTGTTAGGTTTTATACCTAATATTGGACTATGTTAGAATGGCTAGTAATATTGTTATGTTAGTTGGAGATTTGAGTTATATACCTACAGAGTTGATCATATGTACGGTACTTGATATACATGGTAGAGTTTTTCCCAAGAGACTATATGTACCTTGATCCCTTACTGTATATTATCATGCACTATTCTTCTTATACCCGCGGAGTCATTTAGACTCACTTTCCTTTTTATTGTGTCTATTGTTTCCATGTATCAATTAGAAGATCTACATTATCGCCGGGAGATCTTGTTTGCCTGTCCTACGTCACCTGGAGGGTTTCTTTTCGCATTTTTAGATTTCTTTACCTTTTAATTTCATTTGGGTTTTCTATACTTATGTTGTAATAAATAAACAGTGTTATGGGATTTTAGGTTCCCATTCGATTTTGTTTTGGACTGTTTGTTGTGATGTTATGTCGTGCCAGCACGTACTTTATATTTTTACCTGTGTATGAGTTGTTTTCTTATATGTTGTCCTGTTAGTTTTTGATATAATTGTGTGGTTTGATTTTGTTATCAACTGCGTGGTTGTGTACCAGGAATCTTTGATTGCTACAAGGGGAGTGTTGTCCATTTTTCAACAGATAAGTATACTCTCGAGGCATAACAAGATCTACCATAGTGGGCGGCGGGACACGAAGGGCGAGGGTTTTTTTCCCATCAGGTGGACACACGAAGGGCTGACAATCTTATATTTTGTAAATTTATATTTATACTAAATTTTATAATATAAAAAAATATATGTATCCAACTTTTATATTTATCAAAATACATAATTATTTTCATTATACCCTTCATTAATTAGCAATCGATTACCTATAACTTATCAATGGATTGCTTAAACTTTCTAATGAGTTCCTAATAAAATATTGTAAAGTCCCATAGTGTTGTATGTAGGTTATGAATTTCATTTTTTTTTTTGGTAATCTAGATATCTAGCTCTTTGAATCGACTAATTTTAGAGGTCACCGGCCCGGCTCCACGAAAATTTTCCATCAGCCACCAAGGTTAATCAAGAAGTGTTAATGGAAGCTCATCCAGATGACTGATATTCTTAGAGGTTATGAAATTCATATATAAGGGGATGGTTACATTAAAGATAATGTAAGAGATATAATAAAATTAGTTTGAAGTATTTTTGAGATGTCTAAGGTAATCAACAAGTTTTGATGAAACTCATTGACGATATTATAATGTCTAAAATTAGTTTGAAGTAATTCTGAATCAAGGGAGTCCTAAGAACCCTTCAATAATATTGGTGAGTAAGTATGAGAGGCCTATGACCTTTAATGAGCTCGTGTCAAATTATTTTGAGATTGTGAAGATTAAAGAAAACTCATAACTCTCAATATAGGTTGTTGAATTTAAGTCTGATTACACTCAAAAGGCTCTTAAGAATATAACGATTTTGATTTGAAATGATTCTAAGATTTCTAAAATATCAATGAGTTTGATCAAAACTACCTTAAACATCTCAAAAATACTTTAAATAAAGTCATTGCACTATTTATATCATTATGAGTATAATCATATCCTCAAACCTGAATTTCATAATCTAAATGGAGAGTTATGAGTTTTTGAAATTAACACAGCTATGAAATATTTTATCATATGCTCATTAGAAAATTTAGTATATAATGAACAAAAAGTTTAAAGTCAACTGATGACATTGGCAATTGAGTACTATGAAAATTTGACTACTCAGTCCATTAAATTATGATTATTATATTTATTTATATATATATACAAATATAAATTTTTATTATATTTATAAATTTATATATTTACATAAAATATTTAATAAAATATTATATATTAATTTGTAAATATTTATGTATAAATGTATATATAATATATCAATGTATATTTAATGGTTTGAGACGCTTTTTAACAAATTTGAAATTAGTACTGACTGCGCGCAACAACATGCTACGATGAATGGATCTCGTGGGCAGCCAGGGTGTGTACATAGCTATCTAGCTACTGACTGTGAGCAATAACATGCTACCAAAATGGGTCTCGTGGGCAGTCTAGGTGTACACATGACCATGTTTGCACGTAACAACAAGCTACCATGAATGAGTCTCATGGGCAAACAGGGTGGGGTAGCTATCTAGCTACGTAATGCGGACAACAACATGCTACCACGGATGGGTCCCGTAAGCAGTCCTAAGGTATAGGCATACAAAACAAAAATAACAAACAAGCAGTAATAATCACATCCAAGAGTAGAGCTCTACAAGCTACACTATGGTCTAATTTCACTAATGTATAGACACGAGCCTAAATAAGCGACACAATTCTAGTAGGATACTCGATATCCTGCACTACGGTATGGTCTTACTAACATATAGACACGAGCCTAAATAATTGACACCGCTCGAATAGGATACTTGATATCCTACACTACGGTATATTATCACTAATATACAGGCATGACCTAATTCAATATTTTACATCTATGTTATGGTATAGTATCGCTAGAATAAAAACACAAGTATAAATGATAATAATTAGCATGGATAGCAACGAGACTGCATGAATATCAAATAGATTAAAAATAAGCTCAAGCAAATAAGTATCAAACTCAAGACACAAATGGAGTAGAGTCAAGATAAGCAAATAATGTTACCTAATCAACATAAATAAAAAGGAAATCATGCACTAAGATCAAAGAAACAAAAGAGGTCAAGGAAGAACTACCCATCTCTAACTATAGAATGTCCAAACTGTCTTCTAATCAGAAGGTCTGCCTCTAGCTCGTATCTACAAGTAAATGATATAGAAGAATCTAAGGGGTCTATAAATCTATTAATCAACCTAACCAGCCTATTAAATTGATAATGATTCAATTAATCATAGATTACTCATCTAATTAATTAGTTGATCCAAATTAATTATAGATTAACATCTTAATTAATCAATTAACTTTATTAACTAATTGATTAAATATATGTCGTGATTGGGTCACATAATCCAAATCAATCATATAATTAATTAATTAATCTAAATTAATTATGAATTGTCAACTTAATAAATCAATTAATGAATTAAGTTCAATAATAAACCAATTAACTCTTAATTAACTCATAAATTCTTAACTAATTAGTAGCTTAATAAGTTATCTAATTTAACTGAATTGATATCAATTATTAATCAATTAAATTGAATAATTATTTCCTTAAATAGAATAATAATTTTAACTATCAATAATCACAAACTAATCAAATAAAAGTAATTATTACATATTAATCAGTTAATCCATCCCTCAACCTATTAATCAATCGATTAAGTTAATCAAACAAGGAATTAACCAAAATAATCACAATAACCAGATTGTTAATTAACACATTAATGCTAATTTACTAAATCTAAAATTCAGTATCAAGATTATCAATTTATCCATTACTTAATTATTTACTAATTTAATTAATTAAATCATAGATTTCCTAAATCAATAATCCTGTTTTAATTACGTTACACTAAATCTACCCAATTAAATCCAATTACTAATTATTTAATTAATTAACTTAATCAGCCTAAAATCTAGAAATTAATCAACAATATCTAATGAACGAACAATTAAACCAGTTACCCTACCTCTTCGTCCTACTTGGAGGAGGGCTCGAGATGGAACAATGACAGCTTCTCCTTGAGCAGAATTTCATGTGAGGTCGTAGGGAATCAACAGAGGTGACGGTGAACATCGGGAGGAGATAGCGCGGGGGGAAATTGTGTAGTGCTTGGGTGAGAAGGTACAACTGCTCGACTGATGTGCGTAGATTATATATGTTTTTATGCATTCTTTGATGCACATTTACTTATATTTCATGAGCATAATTTATATGTATTACACCTATTTCATTATTATAGAATACTTCTACTCTTTTAGTTCAGTGAACTATTTTTTGTATGTTTTCATTGACAGGACGTGTTTTGGAGAAAAACGGAGCTTAAATGGAGAGATGAACAAAAAGTAGAGCGGAAGGCAGAGCAGCTAGGGCCAAGGTCATTTCATGCCCCCCAGGCACGGTCATGCCTCAACCGCAACATGGTCGTGCCATCTAGGCACGACCGTGTGAGTTTCTTGAGAGACCCCAACACAAGGCCATGCCCAAAAAGCACGGTCATGCATTGCTACTCGTGCTTCCTCAACAAAGGGTCATGCCACCCAGGCACAACCGTGCCTTCTTCTCAACCAGGGGTCGTGCCCAAAAGGCACGATCGTGTGCCAACTCTAGAGATTTTACTTGGCCAAGCCGTGCCTCATCTGCTGAAGAAACCCATGACCATGTCGCCTGAGAGGCACGGCTGTATCGTGAATCACACGGTCGTGTCAGATTCTGAGCAGCCTACAGACCAAAAGTAAAATGTCTATAACTTTACGCTCGATTTGAGTTTTTGGCTAAATCACTTCCAAAATGTAGATAACATCAAGATCTATAACTTTGATTTAGAGTGCAATAGAAGAATCCACCAATTAGCCATGTTAAAAGGCACCGAAGTGCCTCCCAAACAGAAGGCGTGTCCCATGCTCCGCCCTGATTTGCAGACCAAACTTTGAACCACCATAACTTTCGGCTTGGTTAGAGTTTTGAGCCGAATCAACTCTCAAATGAAAGATAATTTCAAGGGTTACAACTTTTGTTCAGGACTTAACCCAAGATATAGTGGTCTAATGAGTGGAAAACCTCTTTTGGCGTAGCTCAATAAATGGAACATATCAGGGTAGTTTTGGGGAAGTATAAAATGGTCAAGCAAACCCTTGCTTGGTGAATCTTGGGTTTGGAGTTCATCCCCTCTCCTTGGGGAAGAGTTCTCTCCTTAGGAGGAAACCCTAGAGCTTCCATCTTTATCCTCCTTGACGATCCATCCACCTCCGAAGCTTGGATTCCATCCCTAAGACGACGGCTACACCTCGATAAGCATTTCTTCTTCTCCAATTCTCAATTAGATTGTAAGAATGATACTTTTCTTATCTTCGGTTTATAATATTCTTGCTATGGAGTAGTCCTTCGAATTCTAGAATGTAGGGAGTAATTATGATGTGTGATTGATGTATGAACTATGTATATGTCATTTTCTTGTTTAATGAAGTGTTTATGCCTTGTTCTATGTGTATTGTGCCTACTACATATTTGACGAAATGTGTGTATGTGAGTAATGTATGTACAAGTAAGGGATTTGCCTTTATGTTGAGGTTGCTACTAGGCTGGATAACCGGGGGATCCTTAGCAATAGAGGATACCCATTCAACAGGTCTTACATACCCTTAGTGACAAAGGGTATCGATACTTACCCACTTCCTAGAGTCAAAAGACCTTGACATAAGTGTTATTCCTTGCTAGGACATTCTAATGATATTCCATTCTGAAAATCTATTAGAATAACTACAGGAATGTAAGTATAGAAAATAAGGAGATGAATATACATTAGGGTCATTAATTAGCATCATAATAAAACCAAAATCCTAGAACCATTCTTCCCACAAACCTTCTCAACTCTCTCAACCTTCCCTCTCAAGACTCTCAATTCCTTCTCTCTCTCTCTCTCAAGCTCTTGCTCACAAGATCTCTAGTTCTTGACTTCTAACCAAGCTTCGATTGTCTAAATAACTTACTTTATGAATTCTCTAGTGCTTAATCAACAGTCCCTGTGGATACAAAAGTCTTTTATATTACTAACGATGTAACCGTGCACTTACGGGAGCGTAATAAGTTTTTAGCGTCATTGCCGGGAACTATTTTCGATTAACATTAGTAGACTAGTAATTTAGTCAATCTAGATTTTTTTTTTGTTAATAAAATCTGTAATTTTCTTTTCTGTATACATAATCCAAAAATACAACATTTTGTTTACTTGTTCATAACATTTTCTTTTTGTTGATAAATTCTGTATTTTTCTTGTTTATTTTTAATTCTGCACCTTTGCTTTTCTAATACAACTTAGGTTTTAATTAGCAAAACTTATGTTTATGGCTCAATCAACTCCTAACTTAAATAGCATAATCGAAAGTGGCTTTCCAAACTCCTAATTTATTTATACCATTAAAATATATAAAAATTCATTTAACCTCCAAAAATTCCAATAAAAATCTAATAAATTTATATATTCATATAAATTTATGTCCTTATTAATTTATTAATTATATTATCATTATTTTTGTAAATAAATTTAATTATGTCAAATTTCACTAGTATTAATCTAGATTATCTTAGAATATTATATATATATTGGTATATTACATTCTCCTCCACCAATAAAAATTTGATCTCCAAATTTCACACTTAAATTGTAACACTATGGTATCCTCATCTAAGGGGTAATAACTAAGAACAACATTACTATACTAATCCATTCTAATACCTTGAGAAGTCTTAAATGTCAGGGAATAAGGTTCCCTTATAAAATTACATGATGATCTACTTCTAAAGTAGATAATCACTATTCTGTAGGTTATGAGCCCACTGTGCTTTTGCTATGCTCTGATGGTTATCTACCTAATTATTGTGACCAAAATCCACTGGATGTAAATGGTCTTCCATCTACCTCCGAAGTCCATTATGCATGCTCATAGTAGATTCTCTAGTGTGTTTCGTCTATCTAAGGGTGAAAGGCAGTACTACAACAATGTTCTATCTTCAATTGTTGACACACCAAGCATCGAGCTACAAAACCCACAATGCCCTTCTTCATACCGTTCCACCAATAGGATCATTTTAGGTCTCGATACATACATGTACCTCCCAGATGGACAACGAATTGAGATGGATGTGCTTCTTGAAGTAGGTCTTCTTTAATAAGATGTGTCTTGGGAACACACAATCTCCCTCAAAATTGGAGAGTTTCCTCTTCATCACATGAACAATTTGTCTATCGTCTTGAATCTAATTCACTACTTAAGAATTTAAGGTGTTGATCACCAACTTATGGTTGCTTTATTCATTTGACTAAAGGTGACTTAGCCATCAAGGGAAATAGTAAGCACTCTAACTACCCAGTTAGTAATAGTTTCTACCTTCTAAGGATTCACGAAAATGCCTTTACTTGAAACCATATGTCCGAGAAATCATATGGAGGATAGCTAAAATACGCCTTTACTGAAATTCACATATCGGCGCTCTTTTTGTAGTGTCTCCAAACCTATGAGGAGATGTTACTCATGCTCCTCCTCTGATCTTGAATATATCAGGATATCATCTATAAAAATAATGACAACCGATCCAAATACTCCAGGAATGCATGCTTCATCAAATCCATGAAGATGGTTAGAACATTGGTAAGACCAAATGACATTACCAAGAATTCATAGAGTTCATACCATGAGCGAATCACCATCTTCTGTACATCTACATCTTTTACTCTAAGCTGATGATAACCCAATCTTAAATCGATCTTGGAGTACACATAGGTATTCTTGAGTTAATCAACCAAATCCTATACCCGTGGCAAGGGATATTTATTCTTGATGGTCACTGCATTGCTTGAAATCAATATCCAATCAAAACCTCTTGCCTAACAATTCCTATAGTTGCATCTTCAGTTCTTCAAGTTCCTTTGACGATATGCAATCCGGAGTCTTGGATATTAGATTCTTCCCAAGAAGTACCTCCATCGCGAACTACACTTGCCTTCGAGGTGGCAAGCCAGGTAGTTCATTTGGAAATACCGTAGGGTATTCTCAAACTATACGAACGTTCCAGAGTAGTGATGTACTATTCTTGTAGATCTCATCAATGATAGTAGACATCCATGACATATATGGGATAATAACTATGACTTGCAGTGTCAAAATGGAAAAATATCCCTTTATTGTTAGTCCCAATGATTTTCAAAATTGTTGGTCTGGAGGTTGAAAGTTACTACTCTAGCTCGAAAATCGATGATTGTATGGTAAGTTGCCAGCCAATCCATGCTTAGACTAATTTCAAACCCCACCATTCCTAATGCTTGTAGATCTATGGCTAAGGTATGACTACCTAAGTCACAGGGCAACCCTTAATTTCTTGACTGAAAGTCAATACTTCCCTTGATGGTATTGTTATAGCTAATCCACATGATCATGTTATCGGAACTCTCCTAATCTTCCCCATACATGTTTGGTCTACTTCCTCTCCAATAAGTGCCAACAGAGGGTCTAGACATTCTAATCCAAATGTAGAAATCAAGACCTTGGGTGGATATGAGAATGCAGTCAAAATCTTGAGTTGCTAGGTCAGGACAAAATTCAACAAGTCGACTAAACTTCGCCTTGTAGTCCATTACACTACAGTCACCTAACTTAAGGTTCAGGAACTTCTGACGATGAACTATACAAAAGTAGAGAAATACTATCTCTAAACAACCTTCTGAAATAACTATCAATTGACGCTCTACTCTTGAAGATCGTCTTCTACAATTTCCACCACGTAACAACTAGATCTCATAAGTTTTAAGTAGTTAGCTCCACCTTCTCCACACCACTACGGGTCATATTTTCAAATGTACCTTCGTGGTTATCTAACCAGGTATGAGCGATCCATGGGTCAGAATCTCTAATGGAATAGAGAACATCAACTCTCTATTAACTAACTAGTATTGGTATATGCCTTGTCCATTACCCAATTGGTAGTGTCGGGGCGAGTATTGTTGTTATTTCTTGAGACTGTACTCCTTAATCTCCAATAGGTTGTTGATGGCCCCGATCCCTTCTTTCCAACTTGTTATATCAATCGGTGCTATAGAAGAATATACATTCTCTACATCAAGGTTGGATCCCAAATTGTCATTTGGTCACTTTCGTGATCGACTCCAACCATAATCTCAAAAAGGGATGACTCACTAAGTCTAGTCCTACTAAACCAATGTAAGTAAGTACCTAGTAGGCAGGTATAGAAACAATTAAAGATATACCAATTTCCTATAGCTCAGAGATGTCCTTTGGCTTGCCTGACGTCCCAAAACTAAAAAAAAAAAATCGAAACAAGATGGAAATCCCAAAAACACAAAATCCAACATTCAAACTCGAACCATGAACTGACACAAATAAAATTGTCAAGCAAGCTAGGACTGCTCGTAAAAGAGTATCAAAGGAAACCAAACTCGAGTGGGACCGGTAGCCAGGACCTTTAAGCGACACGACACATTCTTTACATGCTAACCTGGAAATCAAAGGAACAATAAGGGGTAGTGAGTACAAAATACTCAGTGGGTATAAGACAGATAGTGCATGAACCTACATAGTGTAAGGAGATCAAAGAAAGCAGTCTCAGATAATCTTAACTAACATAAATAAGTGCACCAACATAAATATCAGCTAACAAAATAAAAGCACCAACATAACCATCTACTAACCTAATCAACAAGGTATGACAACTAAATCGAGTGTACACACTGTACATCTAAATCCTGCATAAAATAATTACATAACAAACAAATAATAAGTATTGACTGCGCACAACAACATGATACCACGAATGCGTCACGTGGGCAGTCAGGGTGTGTAGATAGCTATCTAGCTATTAACTGCCGACAACAACATGCTACCACAAATGGGTCTCATGGGCAGTCAGGGTGTGCACATAACCATATTTTCATGTAACAACATGATACCACGAATTAGTCTCGTGGGCAAATAGGGTGGGTTAACTATCTAGTTACAGACTGTGGGTAACAACATGCTACCACAGATGAGTCCCGTGGGAAGTCCTAATGTATATGCATAAAAAACAAAAATAGAAAATAAGCAGTAATAATCACATTCAAGAATAGAGCTCTACAAGCTACACTATGCTCTGATTTCACTAACATATAGGCACGAGCCTAAATAACTGACATGATTCTGGTAGGATACTTGATATCCTCACTACAGTATGGTCTTATTAACATATAGGCACAAGCCTAAATAACCAACACAGTTTTGGTAGGATACTCAATATCCTATACTATTGTACGGTCATACCAATGTATAGGCACGAGCCTAAATAATCGACACAATTCTAGTAGGATACTCGATAACCTACACTATGTTACAGTTTTACCAACGTATAGGCACGAGCCTAAATAACCGACATGGGTCTAGTAGGATACTCGATATCCTACACTACGGTACGGTCTTACCAACTTATAGGCATGAGCCTAAATAACCGACATAGTTCTAGTAGGATACTCGATATCTTACACTACGGTACGGTCTTACCAATGTATAGGCACGAGCCTAAATAACCAACACAGGTTTCGTAGGATACTCAATATCCTATACTATGGTATGTTATCACTAATATATAGGCATGACTACAAATATTGAGCAGTAACCTAGTTCAATGTTTTACGTTTATGCTACGATATAATATCAGTAGAATAAAAAAACACAAGCATAAATGATGATAAATAGCATGGATAGAAATGAGACTACATGAATATCAAATAGATAAAAACTAAGCTCAAGCAAATAAGTATCAAACTCAAGACGCAAATGGAGTAAAGTCAGGATAAGCAAATAATGCTACCTTTTGATCAACATAAATAAAAAAGAAAATCATGCACTAAGATAAAAATAACTAAAAAGGTCAAGGAAGAATTACGTACCTCAACTGTAGAATATCCTAACCATCTTCAAGTCAGAGGTCTACATCGAGCTCGAATACTACAAGTACAAGATACGAAGGCAATCTAAGTGCTAGAGTAATACAGTTAAATCGATTTATCAACCTATTGATTAATTCATATCTTAATCATTAATTCATCAATATTAATCCATTTATTAATTAATTAGTGAATCACTAATCCGCTTACCAATCCCATTAACTATCAAGTTAATTAAATTAGTCACTATTAAACTAGTTAATAACTCAATTTATGAATTACTCAATTAATTAATCTATTAATATCTTTAATCAGATAACAAATAAATCAAATAATTACTTAATCAATCCATTTAACCTGTAATTAATCAGATTATCAACTAATATAATTAATTAATCAATTAATCACTAATTGATCGATGTTAAACAATTACTAAATACATAATAGATAATCAATCATTTAATCTACGAATTCATAAATCTGTTCTTGATTTTGATCCAACAATTAATCAATCTATAATGATGTAATTAAGAAATTAATTAAACAATTAATTAACCTCATTAATCCTCTAATAAATTAAATGAATTAATTATACTTAATTAATCAAATACCTAACAACTCGTCTTTGTCGGTGATAGCTCAGAGCGGGGGCTCCCTGCTTCTTCTCCGATGGTGGCTCTTGCATGAGATAAGGTTGGCGGTAATGCGCTGGTAGCGACAACAGCTGGGATTCGATTGTTTTCAGCCACGAGGGAAATAGGCAAGGGTGGCAAGACTCTGTGAGAATGATGACATGAATGGGCGATCGACGGGAACACATGAGTGAGTGCTCACGGGAAGGTGAAGGGCAGGGTGTCGGCTGCTTGCATGGACAAAGGCGAGGCCTGCAGTCAGGTGCATGACGGCTGACACGACTATCACGCGAGTGAAGAAAAGAGACGACGGTGTTAATTAAAACATAGGTTTTAATTAACAAAACTTAGGATTTTGGTTTAATCAACTCCTAACTTAAATAGGATATGTCAAAGAAGCTTTTCCTCTACCTGATTTATCACATTAAATATAACCAAAATTTATTTTAAATTCTAAAAAAAATCCATAAAATTGAATATATTCTTATAAATCTATTTGCTAATTATTTACCAATTATTTTATTATTATATCCCTAATTAAATTTAATTTTGTCAAATTTTAGTCATTTTAATCTTTATCATCTTAGATATTATATATATATTTGGTATATTACAGTGACAATATGAAAAATACGATACCAAACTAAGTTCATGCAAAAATAAATATCGATACAAAATAAAAACTCGTTAACTTTTAAAATGCTAATGCATGTATGTATGCATGAACATGTGAACATACTAAACTAAACAAGCTAAAAACAAACCTCAAAGATCCGATGTGAAGAGAAAACCATAAACAGAGGCAGCATAAACTAAACCATACAACTTGAAAGAATACAGTAAACGATATCAAGTGGGACCGACAACCAGGATCTCTAGGCGACATGACACATCCTCTACCTGCTAATATGGGAGTCAAAGGAAAAGCATGGGGTGTTGAGTACAAAATACTCAGCGGATATTAGAAAGATAGTGCATGAACTACATAGTGTAAGGAGATCAAAGGAAGCAGTCTCAGGTAAAGTTACAATCATAAATGAGAGTACCAATATGAACAATTGCTACCAAAAGAAACATAATAACATAACCATCTACTGACCTGATCAATCAAGTATAACAAATAAATTGGGTGTACATCTCATACATATAAATCCTGCATAAAACAAGCACATAACATGCATATAACAAGTTTATAACAAGCTCTGACCACGGTGATAACATGCTACCACTATTTAGTCTAGCGGGCAGTTAGGGCATGTAAGTAGTCACTATATGCGGGAGAAACACTCTACCACTAACGGGTCCCATGAATAGACAGGATATGTAAGTTGCCACTGTCTGTGGGAGAAACACTCTACCATGAATGGGTCCCATAGGGGCAATCAAGTATATAAATAACCACTATTTGTAGGAGAAGTATACAAATAACCACTAGCTAAGAACTTCGAGAGAAACATTCTACCATGGACGGGTCCTGTGGGTAGTCAAAGTATATAAATAACCATTATTTGCAAGAGAAGCGCTCTACCATGGATGGGTCTCGTGGACACATAGGGTGTGTAGGTAGCTATCTAGGTATGGATTGTAGGCAAAATATGCTACCACGGTCGGGTGTTGGGCAATCAAGATGTATATGTATACATCATAATAATAATCAAGTAAGAATAACAATCCATCCAAGGATATTGCTCTACAAGCTACACTATGGTCATATCTCACTAACGTATAAGCACGAGCATAAATAAAAAACAAGACCTAGTAGGATACTCGATATCCTATACTACGGTATGTTATCACTAATATACAAGCATGACTAAAAATATCAATCAATAACCTAGTTTAATATTTTACATCTATGCTACGATATAGTATCGCTAGCATAAAAGCACAAATATAAATGACAATAAATAGCATGGATAACAACGAGATTGCAAAGATATCAAGTAGACTAAAAATAAGGACAAACAATAAAGTATCAGATTCAAGAAATGATCTAGAGTAGAGTTAAGGTAAGCAAATAAGTTCTTGATAGTCAATAAAATAATCATGCACTAAGACAAAGGTCTAAAAGAGGTCAAAGAGAGAACTACTCACCTCTAACTTGTTAGTGTCAACCCTAAGATTCAATCATGAGTTGATTGACTAAGGTCATATTGTATCATATTTATCAATAAAAGACAATGATTTTGTTTATTATATTTACTTCATATTTGTGCTAGTTGACTAAATATAATAATGCTCTAGAATAGTATGTTCTAATCTACAACATATCAATTGGTTGAATTGATTGTGGGAGGTTGTCGATATATATATATAACACTACTCTTAATTATTCCTAGTCAAATATTAACATACAAGGGCAATATTAATGCGTTAAAATTAGCATGTAGGTCAACTGATAACTTAATCTCACAAGTCATGGATATAAGATATCAAGTTGATACATTGGTATATATTAGAGAATATGTGCTAAATTGACCCGTCATGAGAAGTTTCATGGATCATTATATGAGTGTCATAAACATTCTCATAGTGACTATTAGTATAAA
>JBBUKS010000042.1:1055455-1072503 GCA_038050645.1 Hedychium gardnerianum
TGTTTTTCTTTTCTTAGATGTCTTCATCTGTGGTAGTTTTGTGATGATGTTTAGATCTGTAGTTGCTATGGGATGATACTTTTCATGTCATAGACATTTCATGTCATAGATATCTAGAGTTGTAATAGTTTTGTGATCTTTGGGATCTTTATATATATTTACCTTCCCAAAAAAAATTTCTTGAAAGATTTAAAAGTGTTTCGGTGAGCATAGGGCTATTTTTGTTGCTATAAAAGAAAAAGAGATAATCTATTTCTTATGCACATAATCCACTTACATGTAGGTATTTATATACATAAGGAGAGTAAAAGGATCCTATAATTATGGTATGCCTATCAATCATTAATTACAATCAATCTTAATCCCTATAATCAAACTAATCTAAATCAATCATAATCCCTACAATTAAGGGAATCTTCGAAAGTATTCAACACTCCCCCTCAAGCTGGAGCATATATGTCAATCATATCCAGCTTGTCTCAAAGTTCTAAGAATCGTTTTCCTCCTAATTCTTTAGTTAAGACATCGACAACTTGGTTGGATGATGATGTGAATGAAATGACAATTTTTTGTCTCATTACACACTCGCGAATAAAGTGACAGTCAACCTCAATATGCTTAGTCCTCTCATAAAACATTGGGTTACTTGCAATGTGAATAGCTGCTTGGTTATCACAGTACATTGACAGTGGTTCATTGTAGGTGAACCCTAATTCTTCAGTCATAACATCTCGGTTACGGTGTGAGCCATGACTCTGTATTCAGCTTCGGCAGTCGACCTAGCAACAACAGTTTGTTCTTACTTCACCATGTTACTAGATTTCCCTCTACATAAGTGCAATACCCAGAAGTGGACCGTCTGTCGGTCTTAGATCCAGCATAGTCGGCATCATAATAAGCTTCGATCTTTAGGATGACAACCCTTTTCTTGGAGATTTCTTAATGTACTTAAGAATCCTGATAGCGATATCCCAGTGAACTTGCTTCGGCTTATCCATAAAACGACTGACTATTCACACTTCAAAAGAGATGTCAGGTTTCGTTACGGTTAAGTAAATGAGTTTCCCTCGTCTATATTTTGCCTTGTCCTCAAAGAACTCTCCAATATCATCCCGAACACTTGAATTGATATCTATAGGCGTATCAACCGGGTTTGTTCCAAGCAATCTAGTTTCTTTGAGTAAATTTGTAGCATACTTCCGTTGGCATAATAAAACTCTAGATTTGTTGTGAGCAATTTCAATTCCCAAGAAATACTTAGGACGTCCCATATCCCTCGTCACAAAGTGTTGCTGTAAATACTTCTTAGTTTCGTCTATCTCACATATATCACTGTCGGATATTAGGATGTCATCAACATAAACAATAGGAACGATAATCTCATTCGTGCTTTGTCGTACAAACACAGAATGATCTGATTTGTACTGTTTGAAGCCAAAACACTGATTATATTATTGAATTTATCAAACCAGGCTCTGGGCTTTGTTTAAGATCATAAATAGCCTTTTTAAGTATGCAAACCATAGCTCTCCCCCTGAGCAACATACCTTGGAGGTTGCTCCATAAACATGGTCTCGTGCAAATCGCCATAAAAAAAGGCATTCTTCACATCTACCTAATACATTGGCCAAGATTGATTGATAGCCAAGGAGAACAAAACTCTAATAGAATTCAAGCGAGCAGTAGGAGAGAACGTCTCAAAAGTAATCAACACCATAAGTTTGTGTAAATCCTTTGGCCACCAGACGAGCTTTGTATTGATCAATAGTATTGTCAGCTTTAAATTTCAGAGTAAACATCCAACGACAGACAACAATCTCAACAGAAGGTGGTGCAACCACCAGCTCCCAAGTACCACGAGAGATGAGGGTAGACATTTCCTCATTTATTGTATTTCGCCAAGCCGAGTGTTGATAAGTCTCAGAGGAGGAAGTTAGAACTTTTGTAGATGATAGAGAAACAACAAAAGCGCGGAACACAGGACCAAGGTAATCAGTTCTGATGGTATCAGTTCTATGACTATGACTACTCCTGATGGTATCAGTTCCACGACCACGACTATGACTACTATTACGACCCCGAAAGAACCCACGACCGCGAGCAGCCATAGTCGAAGTGTCGGAAGATGAGGAAAAACGTGTCAGGATGGCCCGTGGTCACACAAAGAACCCGAGATAGAGCATTCGATAATGTGGGAATGTTATCACTTGCCAACAGATTATCCCGAACCGGTCGTAAAGTGGAATCCAAACCGGATAGGAATTTTGCGACCAAGAATTCCTCTCACTGATTCTTTCGAGTCTGAGCGTCACAAGAGAGAGAATGGTATAGCAGAATTTCATCGTTGGTCCCCTTAAGAGTAGCAAAATAGTTATTAACAGATTGACCATCCTGGTGAAGAGCGAAGAGTTTTTCATATAATTCGAAAACATGAGAAACATTCTTGTCATTCGAATACATGCCCAGTAAGACATCGCACATCTCCTTGGCAGTTTCCACGAACATAACATTAGTGCTAACGGAGTCCTTCATGTTGTTGAGGAGCCAAGCCATAACAAAAAAACCCAATCTGAATATTTCAGATCTTTAGGGTTAGGAGGCTTGACAAAATATGTTCCATCTTCTTGTGAGATCTCAGGAATAGTTCAAACGAATGTGATCACAAGAGATAGTTGGTCTCATTCAATTTAATAGTGGTAGCCAAATTGTATTTAGAATTTGAAGACTTCATCGTAGGAGGAAATCAGAGGCAGAAAAGGAGGTTGGCGCCGAAATCGGCAGCACAGGGCGTCGGCGCCGAAATCGACAAAAAAGGACGTTGAAATTGACAGCAACAATAGGAGGCGACAGCAGCAACAGGAGGCGACAGCAGCAACAGGAAGCAGCAATAGGCGTCGGCAGCAGTAGGCGAAGGTTGCAGCAGCAACGGGAGGTGACAGGAAATTAGGTGAAGGAGAACCTTGCTCTGATACCATATAAAAGAGAAAGAGATGATCTTTTCTTATGCACATAATCCACTTATATCTAGATATTTATATAAAGAGGGAAAGAGGATCCTATAATTATGATATGCCTATCAATCATTAATTACAATCAATCTCAATCCTTATAATCAAACTAATCTAAATCAATCATAATCCCTACAGTTAAGGGAATCTTCGGAAGTATTCAAAAATTGCAATATGATAATTTTAGTAATTGATCTTTTTTATTTTCATCACTAAATGACCAATAAAATTTTCTTGAAAGATTTAAAAGTGTTTCAGTGAGTGTAGGGCTATTTTTGAAATGTCAAAAGTCGAAGGTTGCACCTTCGGCAATTTACAAACTATGTTGCTCCTTTTGATGAATCTTGAATCCTTAATAGCCTTATAGAAAAAATTACTATTAGAATCATTTTTTTTACTTAGGATGATTATTTTTTTATTCAGTGTTGACATAAGTTTGATTTATATTTATTTCTTAGATTGTTTGATTTCTCATATCATGCAATGAATGTTATGTTTTCTGACACCCAATGTCATCCCCAAATGGGTCTCCACGACATGGCATGACATCCACAATGGTCATGAGACAATTTTTCCTTTGGCACTTGTATTAAACCAATTGTCCCAAATAGAACAAGTAAAGATTTTGAATTGATTATTTTTTAGAAGTGTTTATAATACACAAACAAGTAAAAAACTAATCAAAACATATTTGAAATTTTAACTACGTTGAGGTGTTACACTATTAGCAACAAGTAAAAAGGTTCAAATGCTTGGGAGGGCGAATTATACAATAAGAAAACTTTCAAATTTAAAACAATTAAATGCAATAATATAAGTTAATCAATTAATAGCCGTGGAAATGTAAATATGTAGTAAATAATGAAAACAATAGAAGAGTTATTTTTTTTACATGGTTTAGTTTCTACTCTAGTCGATGTACTCGTAAGGTGAGGTAAGTCTTTCGAAAGCCACTTTTTGTTTCACATAACCTTTCACAAGTGGAGAAATCTTACAAAACTTTAACAAAAGATTTAAAATAAGTAGAGTAAAAGAATTACAACAAATATGAAGCTTGACCTTAAGCTTAAAAGAAAACAAATAAAAATTGATACAAAACAAATTGCTATAGAGAAACAAAATAGGAAAACCTTTTTATAAGAGAATTGTTATTTTTTACGTGCTCTTCTTGTATCTCCATTTTTAGCCCTCTTACCAGCCATTGATAAACTCTCTTAGATGTTATGAATTAGTATTAGTCAACTGCTTTAAGAAATCAATCAACTGAAGTTTGATTTGCGTAGGACCTGTCTCATTATCCGTCTCGTCATCTGCTTTTTTAGTAGACTCAAAACCTTGGCCTCTCCTATTGAGTTCGACACTTGTTAATCCACTGCTCATATAAACACGCAGACTTAGCTCAGACAATCTTGATATAGTCAACTGAATCATCCTTATCAGTGACATTATTCTCGGTTGACTCCAAATTAATCAGTCGACTCACTTTGGATAGATTTGTTCAATTATATAATATTTTGAATTCAAAATTAATTCAGTTGACTTTTTAGTCAACTTTTGATGCTTCAACTAACTTTGTTATTACAAGATGTCATTTTGTTTATTTGAACAGAGCCTTAGTGGATTGTTTAGTTAACTAAATTGTCATCAGTCTCATGTTCAGTAGTCTTATCTTGGAACAAAAACTTTCTTTTCACTAGAAATGAATATCTAGTCCAAATTGCCATTCAGTCACTTAGCTCGAGAAAGAACATTTTTGTTTGTGAGCAGCATGTTGTAAGTTGATTTCTTGGTCGACTAAACATATTAGTCAGTCGACTCAATGTGACCGCCAATCAATTAAATTATCAACTTTGACCTTGAAACACATGTTTCTTATTCAAA
This sequence comes from Hedychium gardnerianum, assembly GCA_038050645.1. Lineage (NCBI taxonomy): Eukaryota > Viridiplantae > Streptophyta > Magnoliopsida > Zingiberales > Zingiberaceae > Hedychium > Hedychium gardnerianum. The sequence continues at coordinate 1,060,345 of JBBUKS010000042.1, forward strand.
GCTTCACCCAAGTAATAGATCTACCTAACACCCAAAATACAAATCATCTATAGTCTCTCAGAACTCATATGCCGGTAAGAAATCATACCCTTGAGACTTCTCGTGTGTCGAGTATTTGGTCAACCTAAACTAGTATCTCATTTGTTAAGAGGCCTCACGTCTAGCGCTTCCACATCTGTAAACTCCTCTTAGACTTTCTTATAGGCCAGCACTTACTAGGCTTCTTCTCTATCAAATGTCCGATCGACCTTGACCTATTTGAATTTCATTCATCTATCACTATCTAATGAACTTTTCTTTTTTTTTTTTGCTAGGAAGGGGACTTCTCATTTGCCAAATGTCTGATAGACTTAACTCACTTGGACTTCATCCATTACATCTGTAATGTCAATGTAAAGTTACTTGCATCTACACACTCGACACAACATCAACAACAATACGAGCCTAAGTCATACCCTTTGACAAATACACCAAAATCAAATTGTTGAACTTGACTACTTGAGGCATGATTGCACCAACAATTCTAATTAGAATAAATGAAATGGCATATGGAAGAAAATCATAAAGTCTGAAAATCCTTGAAATATGCTGCAAAATGTCGCCTCCACATTATCATGGTCAAATTTTAACTCGTATGAATTTGAAATAACTTTTCATTGATGGAACTTCGGGATCCCGCATTGGCGGAAGCTTTGTGCTCTGGGTTGCCCCTTTATGAATTTGAAATAACTTCGACTTATGCTGCTATAGTAGTAGGCGAAGAAAGGATCAATATGGAAAACTAAGTAGGTCTATTAATATAATCATTGAAAATTAAGTGAATAACAAAATACATAGTAACATTCAGTAAACTGCATATCCCACCATTAAATATAATTACCATATGATTAATACAATCCATGGTTTGAAATCTCATACCATGTTAATTGCTACAATCGAAACATATTGTTTTGATAAATTACCGACACCTGTAACTACCTGACAAATAATATTTCATGTGTTATTGTGTAAATCATGTCGATAAATATCATATCATGTTAGCATTTGACATTCCTTGGCTTGCTACACTCTAAAATGAATTAAAAATTTGTACCTTGTGTCTGTATAACATAACATTAAAACTGTACCATTTTAGATAGAAGACAATGTCCAAACTTGGTATATAATTATTGTCGCTTCTTTATTTCCATCTTTATTTGTTTCCTCCTCCTACTTCCAATTTGATAATACCATAAGTCACAACATCGTTCTAGTCAAAGATTAAAAATCTAGCACAATTTGAGGTTTTGATCCTTGATGCAACCTACTAGGTATCAATCAATGAGTCTATTTGGACTCATCCAATGGGTGTGAGTTCCTGTAATTTCCCTTTCAATGATAGAAAGTGGAGCCTTCATGTGTCCAACATATGCATGACTATTGAAGTTAGTATGAGCATGTTGTGCTCAACCCATCATATTCGCTGGTCACCAAGCACAGTCAAGGTGAAAAAACTGATGTAAATTAAATTGTTATATGGTTTGACATTATCTTAATGGGCTAAAGACCATATCCACACATAATTCGACATCCACTACATATTTTATTTATGCAAGAAGTATCATTTAATTGTTATATTCTATTCTAGTTCGCACCATGTCCTCACCAAAATTAACCATCTATACTTATAACAATTAATAACATGAATAAAACAACAAAATACATGTGTGATATAAAAATAGCATATTATCAACAAATAGAAAGCATGTAACTACCACAAATTACCACTTACAAACTTATCTAACATGGTGCTTATGTTAAATAGAATAAAATTTCAGAAGATTATATGAATAATAACAAGCAGATGAATAAACAAGGTATTATCAGGACTTCACAAAAGATTTGAGATATTCATCGACAATATTCCCTTTCTTGCAATTCCTCACGATTCAACAAGGAAAGGAAAAGAACCTACCTCCATAGCAGTTTTTCAAAAAAATAAGGAATACGTCTCAAAATGTGAACAAAGAAAACTCCTTGTTGATGCGGTCAAAATCTAACAATTCTAGGAAAGTTAAAGGCTAGTGAAAACAATGTTTTTACTCATTACCATAACTACAACAAGGCTAAAGGTCTCATATTGCTTATATAAAGAAAATGATCAATAATCATAGCTGCTTCACATAGGAAAGGAAAAAGAACATTGTTCTTCTCTCTTGACAGAAATAGGTGGTTGGGATGAGCAGCAGGGAAGGATCTGGGTGATCTAATGCTAGGACAACTTGTTCAAAATTACGGTGATGATGTGAGTGGTTGCAGGTTGGACTCTGGCTATGTTCCTATGCAAGATCAAGGGGAAGGAAGATCTTGAATGAGAGGAGGGCTTTGATGTGAGATTAGGAGTGCTCATAAAAGCTTAGGGCTCCAACTAAGATATGAGTTGTGCACAACACCTAAGTGGGGTTGAGTGAAGGAGGGCAATCCGTCATTTTTGAAGGGAGAATAGGTGAATGGTTCAAACTGCTTGGAGGCAGGCTTCAACTATTGCCCCACATCAGGCCTGTTGGGGGAAGAAGGGGCTTCAGTTGGTTGCATTGAACTGGAGAAGTGGAAGGCTCATGCTAGGCTTGGCATTAGTTATATTGGCTTTGGTGGGTTGCATAGAACGCTGAATAAGATGAGGATTCTTGATTTTCACTGGATTAGAAAGAGGTATAAGGGGTATTTGATAATTTTCTAAAATATAATCCTAAAAAAAGCTCAATCTAAAATTTACATGGTCAATTGAACCAATTCACACTGATCTGTTTTGGTCTATGATTCAACTCAAAAAGATCACGTATGAGTTACATTTGAGCCAGTTCAAGACGAAAGGGAAATTAACTTGAACCACACCAGAAACCACTCTAATACAACCCATCTAATAACAAAATAGCCTCATGGCTTAAATTACAACCACTAAATCAACTTTTAAAACATTTGATTCAGACGTGAAAACCTTATTTAGTACCCACTAAGAAGCACCACTAGGAGCACTAGAAGTTATATATAAAGAGGAGTAACTCTTAAGTTGAAGAAATTGAGATGTAGGTACATCTTATATATTTAGCTTCTACCCACTGACTATCATTCAAGAAGACATGAGACACCCTGACAATATTTTACCTTCCTCTTTGTCCACGATGAAATGTTGCGAGAATATTGAGACACTGAGAAGCACCCCACCAAAATAGACTAGAGTTCTAGTATGCCTCTTCCATGAGCGACACCCTATTAACAGTTTGCCCTCCTCAGTGAACTATGGGACATTGTTAGAAGCATGAGATCATGTAAGACTCCACCAAAACAAAACTAGGGTTCTCGTTGGCCTCTTCCTTCAAATGTGACAACCCAACAACACTCTGCCTTCCTCCTCTACAAGCGACAAGATGCCATGAGATGCTCTGAGACTTTGTCAAAGAATACTAGGTCCTGATATGCCTCTTCCTCCTCTTCCTTTGCCTTATTTGTCTCATCCTCGCCTCATCCATCTCCTCCGACTCATCAAATTTGAACTCAACGGCCACCAAATACAAATTTGAGCCTGGACTCAAATATCTTGTATCCCATCCAAGACCAAACAGAATGTAGGCCCGGTTTAACTCAAAGTAAATTTGCGTTCAGGCCTAACTTAATCAAATTAATTTCTTACTTATTTAAGTCCTTGTACAGTCTTAATTTTGTAGTTGATCTGTAAAAACACTTACTTATGTGGCTTTTGCAAGAAGCTTAGACGTAATACTAGAAAGGGGTTCAATCAAGCTCATTTCATTGGGTGTAATTTTGCTGATTGCCAACCTAATATTTCTTAATTTGTGTGCTTTCTCATATATTATGAAAAAAATCTGTATGAAATCCCATTGTGATTTAATAGCCTTTTCATGTGATTCTAATTACTAAATCAGTACTTGCCTAGTGTGCTACCTAAATTTTATTAGGTTGCTAATAGTTTTATACAACTTAAACTTTAGCCTGATTAATGATCAGTTCACTGAAATTATCCTGTAACATGCATATTGGGAATTTACAATTTGTTTTGTTCAATCTATGTATGATAACAGATGCTTTTCTAGATTACGAATAATTTATAGCATTTATCTATAAAATGCATTTTGTATACAACTGCTCCTGAAGATGTAGAATTTGTGCATGTGGTTGCATTCTAATTTTAATTAGTGACAACATCATAAAAAGTTGCTCAATTTGTTATCAGAATAATTTAGAATGAAAAATATTTGCATCGAGTATTTGATTGTTGAGAGTAACTCACCTAATGTTTTGCGTTTATTGTAGCAACATTATGTACATTGACAGACCTTGGGTTCCTTTGGTTTAGAGAATTTTATTTGGAATCTTCTCGAGTAATTCAGGTAATTTTTGCTAATCCGGCCTTTGTGTAGCAGCGTATCTTGTTAGTCCATATTTTCTTGGCGTGTCTTTATTTCTGGGCTATGCCAATTCCCTTTTCTAAGTTCTATTTATTTGTGCAAGAGTGACTTTACTCCATTTATGTGGTGTGTGGGTTGGTGTTTGGGGAGGGGGGCTATATAGCTTCAATAAATAATAAAATGTGAGAAAATAGAGTAAAAAAATAAACATTCAACTTTTTTAAAGGTCACCAGTAATTCTACAGTCAGAATAGTCGAATCGACTAGCAAGGGAAGTGTATGTGGTCGAGGGAGTAAAGAAAATTTTAGTTAATGAAATAAAAGATAGTTTAATAGATGTGAACATTTCAAGTCATAAAACCTTACATTGGAATGATTGGATAGCTAATGCAAAATCTTTGAACCAAAACCTATTGATAGTTTAATAGATGTGAACATTGCAAGTCATAAAACCTTACGTTGGATGATTGAAGGTATTAGATCCAGGTAGCTAATGCAAAATCTTTGAAGCAAAACCAGTTGATAGTGAGGATCTGTCCATCACTGTTGTTATATCATGATGTATTCCTTAAGTTGTTTAACCTAATACCCTCTCCGTGTAGTTTCCAATTGAATGCTCGCTTCCTTGGATGCTTGTGGAACATGTGATTGAGTCCCAAGATGCTGGACTTTTTCAAAGTATTCTGATGCCATTTGATATCTACAATGATTCTGCTCAACATGCGCTAGCAGTGCTTAAACAGCGATTTCTTTATGATGAAATTGAAGCTGAGGTATGTCAATATGCTTATATTTGTGGAAGTGTTCAACATTTCAATGTTTGTTTAATTATTGATGCTTTCTTCTGCACTTTATTTGAAGTATGCAGTCGTCTTTTATATTTTTGGCAAATGTGTTTCACATGATAGTTCATAGGTAGAGGGTAAACTTTGCAGATGTATCAATTTGACAATATCGATTTATTTTTTGATCCTGTAATGATTTAAACCTTAAGTTATATGCTATTCATCCCATAGCAGCTTTTTTTAAAGATAAAAGCCTACCACACTATCTAGAGAAAACATGTATAGTGCAGAGGAAGGGGAAAAATCAGTCCTGGAACTTTGCTTTAACCCTTTTACTTCATTCTTAGTGTGTTAATTGATGTAACTGCACAGGGCCTCCTTGTGAGAGGACAATTCAATGTTATTGAAAGACACTCATCAACTTCCTTAGGTGTCAGGGAAGGACGAGGTGATGGCCAAGCAGTGTTGCACCTAATCAGGCCCATGAAAATTGCAAAAATTCAAAGCTCGTGGAATATATATAACCAGATAAACATGCCCTAATATTTCTTCTATGGAGCCTTAAACTTCTTTTCCTAGCAGTGGTCTCCCTCAAGTAGTCTTGCAGGTGAGCTTCTTGCACAAAGTTATCACACACGCAATCTTCTGTTGCATGAACTCCTCATTCATTCCACTCTCTGTAGGAGATAATCTTTGACCACGAGTTCTCTATAGGTGAAGCTTTGTTGTGCAATTGACTATAGGGAAGCTTGGTCTTGTGCAACATCAACCAAGTAAGGTGGGCATTGGTGGAGCCCTTGTGCACAGTAAACTATATTGAAGTGGATATGATGCAAGCAAGAGTAATGGCACTGAGATTTTTTTGAAGACCCAAATAGGAATTAGATGTTAAGAATTTAATATTACTTAGATAAATAATTATTAACATATAACTTATTATGGACTGAAGGGGAGCCTTGGAGTAACGGTAAAATTGCTGCACCTAGAGGTCACGGGTTCGAGTTTCGGAAACATCCTCTTGCAAATGCGTACAATAGGCCCTTCCTTGTGACCCCGCATTGGCAAGAGTTTCGTACACCGGGCTGCCCTTTTATAACTTATTATGGACTGAGAGACAAATCTAAAAGTGATATAATTATAGGGATCCATTTGTAATTTTCTTAATTGATGAATAATACGCATAGGTAGAGGGGACTACCTAAAGGAAATCGACCCTAACCTTAACCTATAACATGATATTTAAGAGAATCTATTTCAATCAACCCTTGCACAACCCATCTAGCTCCTATTTGCAAACCTAGCATGCTAATTCCAAATACTCTTGAAGAGGCACCATCCCTTGTGCTTATCACTTGCAACACATTGTGGTGCTATTGATTAAAAGAAAATCAAAGACTACTACCACACATAATATTTCTTCTAAGAAAACCTACTACGCCACCTAAAGATCCATTAACACATACCTAGAGGATTCACTTCTGCACAACATGTGTTGTAGGTCTGCTAAGGGAGTAAATCACGTTCTTTCCTTTTCCTTTTCCTAACCAGGCGACCCTTCTTCCTTTAGTGACCATATGACGATGTACACAATGCCACCAATAACATGTCTTGATGAAATCACCTTCTCTCTTCTCCTTTCTATGACAATGCTTGTAATTTATGGAAAGCATGCATCAATTCTAGACACGGGAACCTCACTCGCATGGCTCTTTTGTCTATGTCTTCATTGGACACTTGCAGAAGTCCTTACAGTCACATGTATTTTGGTCTCATTACCATAGCTACAATAAATTGAACCATAAGCCCTTGTTAAACTTGATTAAAAAAGAATTATTTACTAAGAGTATCATGGACTTTAACCTTTTTGCTAAATCTATCACTAAATTTAAATATTATCAAATCAATTGTAAATTTTTCAAAGTCATAACAAATCTATCACATTGTTATACTTCTATTAACTTCCTGATAAAGGTTAACATGACAACAATCCCAATAAGCATATATGTCCATTATTGCTCGGTTGGATGTGGAAGCTCAGAAAGTGGGAACCTACTGTGACATCAGTTATGATGGTGTTAAGGAGAAATGGGTAGTCCAATACGGGAGGGGTGGACACAGATTACAAAGACAGGATGCTACCCAAGTAGAGAAACAACAACCGCAGCCCTTGCAAATCGTCACATCTTTGTCGGCACCTACTCAGCAAGCCTATTTGACCCGCAGCAAGGGAAAGGTTCTAGCCACAGTAGCATCAGTACAGGTGGATGGTAAGAAAATTGCAGAGGCCGAAGTACATTGTCTTGCAGGGACATCCACTAAGGGGGAAGAAGCGGTAGTGCCTATAGGAGGAAGTAGAAAATCAAGCATTTTTGGATGGCAAAAGCCGTCTCAGACGTGAAGGTCGGCTCGTGGAACATTAGAGGCCTTAACAAAGGCCTCAAGCAGAAAGGGGTGGAAAACCCCGTTCGAAAGGATAAACTTGCTGGTTTGGGTGTTTTGGAGACAAAACTCACGGATGCAGGTTATCAGAAATTGAAGTCTCAGAGGTTCCAATAATTTCAGGTGGAACAACAGGTTATTCCGGAAGGTAGAAGTCGAATATTATTGGTGTGGGACGACCATAAGGTCAATCTGGAGGTGTGTGAATGACATGATCACTTTGTTCATTGTAGGGTGTCTTGCATAATATCTCGCAAACAATTTGCCATCACTTTTGTGTATGGAAAATTAACTATAGTTGGACGAAAACATTTGTGGGAAGGTCTACAACATTTTGCCTCTGATATGGAACTGCCTTGGCCTGTATTAGGGAATTTCAACTCATATTTATTGGCCGAGGACAAGTGTGGTGGCCTCCGAATCACACAATATTGTACCTTAGACTTTTAGAACTTTGTGTCCTCTGTGGGGCTAGAAGATCTGAGGTACACAGGCTGCAAATATACATGGACTAATGGACATATATGTAGCAAATTAGATCAAACACTTATTAATAAAAGTTGGTTGGAAGCAGATTTATGCAGCTTTGCAAACTTTCCTCCTCTGGGTTGTCTTTCCGACCACTCGCCTTGTTTAGTTACTACCTTGGATGAAGGAGCGCATATCCCCAAACCTTTCAAGTTTTTCAACATGTGGGCTAAACATGAAACTTTCTTACAGCTTGTTGAATCCAAGTGGGTAACCTATAAACATCAAATTCAATGTGACATGACACAATTCAGAATGGGTCTGATTTTGAAGTTGCTAAAATCTGATTTGAAGTTGTTGAATACAGTACATTTTCAGCACATTATTATAAGTACCCTGGGGTAGTTTTGATGTGATCAACCGAGTTAAGTTAGGTCCTTTGTGTATTTGATGCCTTGTGTCTAAGTGTGCAAGAACTTAGGAATGCAAAAGACGCAGCGAGTGAGAAGGATTGCATAGGAAGGGAGTCGACGGGCTCGGTGCATCCGAGGGACGAAGAGCTGCGGAAGAGTATACCGGTGGAGCGAGAAGGACGCGTGCGGCGTATCCGAGGGACGAGAAGCCAGGGAGGAAGATTGCTCAAGGAGAAGGTCGGAGTTGGGTTCTGGTGAGCTCAACTCCGAACGGCCAAAGCATCACCCAAGCGTGGGAACGCGAAATGGTCAACTGTAGTTGACCATTTCAGTCGCTCGAGGAGCCTCCGTTGCTTTGGAGGCGCCTCAGATGTACAGCGCTTGAGGCGCCTCGGATGACTCGGGGCGCCTCGGACGCTAGCAAATGGAGGCGCCTCACCTGCCAACCATTGAAGGCGCTTCGGATGCAATAGAGGTGCCGCAACCACCCAGAAAATCGTTGCGGAGCTGAAGCTAGATAATCCGACTCGAGGCGCCCCCATTGATCTGGGGCACCCCCAATACGCTAGATCAGCAGGGAGCCGTTGCGTCGTGGATAGAACTTGCCCTGTTGGAGGCGCCCCCAATCGTCTAGAGCACTCCCAATAGTGCCACATCAGCAAACGGTCATTTCGACTAGTTTGCTATAAATAGAGGTTCTGTCCTGAAGTTTAAATAACACACTCGCTTTAACTGTTCCAGCTTTCTACTTTCTTATACGTTCAACTCTGTAAGAGGTTTCTCCACCTCCAACGCTTGCTCGAAGGAGTTTTGTTAGTGGAGCTTTTACTTGCCTTGGATTAACAACCATCCAGGTTGTAACCAAGTAATTTTTCTGCCTCTTAGTATTTTATGTTATTTTTTTATGCATAACTAGTGTGTCCTTGCTAAGTTCGTTAGCAAGAGAAAGTTGTATTTTTATTTGCAGGCTATTCACCCCCTCTAGTCGGTCCACCCGATCCTATAATTATAACGCAGGCAACTGCTGTTGGTCAGCGTTTGGAGGTGGTGCAAGATGTTGGACTGACCCATGGCATCATGATGGATAATTATAAGAAGATACAACACAGCAGCACACCTAAATGTCGCCGAGCATAGTTTTTGTATGTAGAAAGCAAAGTTGGGGTATTTCACACAGGTGGACTGCAACTCCTCTTTTTTTCATGCATTAGTGAAGAGAAACAACAGAAGTAATGAGGTCACAGTTGTGGAGAAGCATGATCGAAGTCTTACGGAGTCATTTGCGGAGGTTGTACAAGTCTTCACTGCACACTTTCAAGAGCAGCTTGGCACATCTTCAAACCGTTCAGCTTTTCCCCATGTGTGTATGCAGTTTGGGCAGACCATTAGCACCGAACATCATGATTAGTTTGAGCGTCTACCTATGGTGGAGGAAATCAAGTCGGCACTTTTTGATATAGGGGATGATAGGGCGCCCGGTTCTGATGGCTACGGAGCTAAATTCTTCAAGCATGCTTGGGACATAGTAGGAAGGGATTTCACTGCTGTAATCTTGGAGTTCTTTAATAGCAGTAAACTACTCAAAAGATGGAATCACACCTTGATATCACTAGTTCCAAAGTCCGCACATGCTAGCAAAGTGACGAATTACCAACTTATCATAGTTGTACAATTTTCTACAGGGTAATATCTATACTATTGGCGAGCAGACTATCGGACAAGCTGGATTGTATCCTTCATCAATCACAAGCAGCATTTGTACAAGGCCGACTCATTACAGACAACATTCATATGGCGCTGGAGCTCTTTTAAAAATATAATAGGAAACGCATTTCCCCTAGCCGTATTATGAAGAGGCGTTTGATTCGGTATATTGGGAGTTCTTACATGAGGCCCTTATTGGGCTAAACTTTCAAATTCATTGCATGGATTATGGAGTGTGTAACTATGACCTCCTTTTCGTTAGCGATTAATGGAGGGACTTTTGGACTCTTCCGTGGGGCCAGAGGGTTGCGACAGGGTGACCCATTGTTGCCATATCTATTTAGAATCTATGTTAAGATTTTTGGGAGACAGATACAATAGTGCACAATCAGTGGTTGTTTCAGATTCCACCCACGATGTGGTCACCTTAGACTGGTTCACCTGGCGTATGCGAACGACCTACTTCTTTTCAGCAGGGGAGATATAGAGTCAGTTACCGCACTATCTATTTGCTTACAAGAGTTTGGCATGATAGCAGGACTTCAAGTTATAGACTGAAGTCACGTATTTACCTGGTAGGAGTTGATGATGCGACTCACAAGCGTCTCCTTTCCATCACGGGCTTCCAAGAGGTACCATGCTTGTCAGATATCTCGGGACTCCGTTAGCTGTTGCGCGTCTTCGGATTTCAGATTATAGCCCCTTGCTAGATTCGTTGGTTTGATGGATTAATGCCCGACTGTGGAAGACGCTTTCATATGTTGGCAAGGCACAACGTATTACCTCTGTTCTTCAAGGAGTGGAGTGTTTCTGGCTATCTATTTTACCACTCCCGCTGGGCATCATTGATCGCATTTACAATATATGTAGGGCATTCATGTGGACTTGCAAACACCCTCCGGTGTCATGGGCAAATATGTGCAGGCCTAAAGATGAAAGAGGGATGGGATTCCGAGACGTGCGAGCATGAAATTTAGCCCTCTTGGCTAAAGTATTATGGAGGAGGAGGATGCGCTTTGGATAAAGTGGGTCCATCACACCTACTTGAGACGTGCTGATGTATGGACCTGGGAGGTGGCCCACACAGATTCCCCCTGATCAAGCATCTGCTTTAGATAAGGGATCTTATATCATCGGCCGTTGGGTCACGCTGCTGGACAGAAGCTAGCAGATTGGTTTGCTCAGGACAATGGAGGGGTGGCTAAGGCATATGATTTTTTTAGGCATCCTAGTCCTAAGAAGTCATGGGCTGGATAGTATGGAAGAACTATTTGCAACCGAGTCATGCATTCACATTTTGGATGTTGGCACAGAGGTGTTAGCGTAGGGGAGAAATCTCCGGGTGCGACATTTGAATAGAGGTTGCAGAGAAAGCGTAGGAAGAAGAGGACTCGCCAACGAAGAGGAGTCGCTTCTAGGTTTAAACGAAAATAAATTTCATTAAAATCAAAACCAAACTCAACATGTTTTTACAAGAGCACTAACTCTTGTTTAAATAACCTAACGAATAAGAAAAAGTTGCAACAGAAAAAGAAAAAGTAAAAGAAAATTAATCCTAATAAAGAGATAAAATCTAAATTAATTTTTAGAAAAAAAAACTAATTCTAAAAAAAAAAAAATCTAAACTAACTTTTAGAAAACAAAATTAATTCTAAAAATTTAAAACAAATAAAAGAAAAGGATAAAAGACTAAATCTAGAATTTTAGCGGTGACTAGAAAGTCGATTCCGCCTCATCATACTTAGAATAGAGCGTAACTGCATCGGGAGGCCACGAATTGGTCATCTTCCTTGTCAGTAGTCTCGATCGTCCTTCTTCAAGGCCCAAAAGGGAGGCTGGTAGCCTCATTTTCTTCTCATCACAACTCGAAGGGGAACATAGGCGTATCAGAGGACATAAATTGGTTGTACTACTGGATGCTCCTGCATCAGACGCCCTGAGTTG
>JBBUKS010000042.1:1072603-1084871 GCA_038050645.1 Hedychium gardnerianum
ACAGTCTAACTTTAACCTTTGGTCATACATCAAAACCTTAGGGTTTGACTTGTAGTGCAAATTGCACCAACAGTTATCACTGTTGACTATATGCAGTTAAAGGATAACCTAGCAGATCCGTTAACCAAAGGGTTAAACAGAGAGTTAATTGCAAGCTCATCACGAGGGATGAGCTTGATGCTGATAAGAAATGTTGGTGCAAAGGAAACTCATCTTATGTAGATTAGAGATCGCAAGAACTAGGTTCAAAGGGACAACCTAATTGCACTGACAAAAGTTATTCACTGTGAGGGAACAACCCAATGAATCAGTGAAGGATGGAGGTTAAACACATGACTTTTAATGATCCAGTGGAGTAAGGCGGAATATTCTTAAGAGATCACCTATGTGAGAAAGAAGTGAGACTACTTTGAAGAGAATTGGAGGCACAATTCTTAATGTTTCTCATAGAACCAGGCGTGTTCATGGTCAAGAATGAACACACTCATGAGAATTGAGTTGTATCAGGGAGAGCCATGAGTGAGATATGTCAATGTTTACACAAACGGTAGAACAGTTCAAAGACATCATCTCTACTGTCAACTCTTCACAAGGGAAAGTTCAAAGAGTAAAATCTGCATATCCTATACTGGACTCAACTGCTTAATGCTATCACATATCTTGTTTTCCATTCATGTAAGGGATTGTTGAAAATGTGATTGGAATAAAGTGTTGGAGAAGAAGAGACTTCATTGTGAATGAGATTTTAGTCTCACATTGGGAGTTTCAAGACATATTGGTTAGTTTAAATTGTTGCACATGTATGATGTGAACAAATGTATGGGGAGAGACTCTCTCTCACAAGTGGGTGTGTAGGAGGGTGAAAATTAAGGGTCAGAATTACACTGACCCAAGTTGACTCATGTGCGAGCACGATCTACGTGTGCCAAATGTCGGATCGGTTGAGGTAAAATTTACCCAAATGGATGAACCAATATTTTGTCATGTGAATAAATTTTTTCTCAAATGTATAACAGATGAATTAATTGAGATTAATTCATATCTGTAATTGATGTTAGAAATAGTCGATGAGTAAATAGTCAACAGTAAAGACATTAAATGCTCTTTATTCGATCAATTACTATAGCTAAGGGTGAATGCTCTTATATAAGAAGGTTGTAATCTTAAGCAGAAAAGTGTGTGTAAGAGATTTTTCTCCACCTTCGTTCCCTCAAAATCTTCTCTTTGTCGTGTATTTTCCGCTCAGTTGTTTGTCCGTGATAACAATCGGGTATTTTCTCAGTTCGCCGTGATCCACTAGTGCTTGGTGGCGATCACGATCTGCCGTTGTATCCTTGAAAACAGACGACAAGAGAGAACCTCGAAGCATAGCCGGAGATGGGGCGAATCTGTTTGTAGGAAATTGCTTGATAGTTAGCAAGCATCGACATCTTCATTTCCCGACTCGGTGTTCCATTTAGGAGCATCAGAGTTCGGTCCGCTCGGGAGTATTCTTTTCTCGACTCGACGACTTTTTCCCCGACTCGGCTTTCATTCTGCTTCTCGACTGAACGACGCATTTGGGTTCTTCACTTCTCGACTGAATAAACCACTCGATAGAGAGCCTTCTTTCACTGACTCAACTCTTAACTCGAAGATCTGCTTCCCGACTAGAAGAAACACTCGGCGACTTGCAACCACTCGGAAACTTTGGGTTTCTTGACTCGACGATCCATTCAGGAGTACCAACATTCACTCAGGGATACTCGCCCGAACCAATCCCCTCTTGCAGCCTGAGATTATCTGTTCAATTTATCTCGATAGATAAGTTAAATTTGATTTGATGTAATTTTAATTCAACTAATTTCTCAAAACTTCTGACAGATTGTCCAACAAATTCTTCCTTTGAATTGCATAATTTTCATAAGTCTGCACATCCAATAACTTTCCTATACATGGTTCAAACAGTCGCTATGATAAATCTAAGAATATTAATCGTTTAGATAAGTCTCTATGAATATTTGTTGATTTATTCTCATGATTGATAAAAAAAACTTTCATGGGATCAAAGGTACCCGTGCCAATCGGATCAATTTTGACGTTTTTGTCACTGTCAAAACTCGCCCATCAAATTATTCTTCCACTAGTGATAATTGTTCGGGTTCATATATCATTCTAACACCCTGCGAGATAAAAGATTCTATCTTACTCATTTATTATTGGGGCAATTTAGAATGTCATAACTAAATATATTTCTCCCTGTAATTAACTAAAAATAAAATGACATGAGAAATATAAATATGCAAGTTTTGAGCTTGAGTGGTGGTACAAGTCATTTAGAAGCTTAAGTAATTTAATACTTGTCCCAGGGCGTGGCATTGATGATAAACATATGATAATATATTTAAATCGGACAGCATTGGATCTCAGAATTTTACCGTCTTATATGTCATACACTTGACATTTATGCTCCTAACATGAGCTGTTGTAGGGGATTGTTAATATAATGGTTTTGCATTTTTTTTAAAAGTAATTTGGTACTTATCTTCGGGCTTGGCAGAAATGATAAACGCATGATATTTTATTCAAATCTAGCAGAGATCGATTCTAAGATTTCATCACTTGCAGAGGTCTTATCATACATTTGCTATCTGTATTACTGTTGAACCTCTCTTTATATGATATGAGGTCATTGTAGAGGAGTCGCTAACACGACGATTCCATATTAATTTGATACTTTTAGTTACATTGATGTTAAATGTTATATGCATTACACAAAGATAAAAGAAAAAAAAAGGCATTCATTAAGTATAATCTCAATTTGATCGTAAATACTTCTTCGGCTTTTCATGCACTTAGGATTTAAAACTCAGAGAACACAAAAAATTTATCTTTCACATTTGAATTATTAGGGCCGTTAGATCATTATACAAAATGTCACTTATATTTTTGAATTTACTTAAATAATTAATATTTTTTTTTTATGAAATTAAATTGATCATCGTAAAAATTAATAGGATCATAAAACTTAAGTACCTAAATTAAAAAAAAATCAATGATGATACAATCACCCACTAGAGCAGATCCAACATCCATAAAAAAAAAATGACCAACTATTCAGGTCCCACAGCAATCGCACTATCACCTATTGTATCTGATCTTGTTGCTCAATGGGTTGTATACTTGTAGTTCCTACCTTCGCTTTCCATATCATTTTGTTTTTCCATTGTTTTTTTATTTCATCCATATTGTTTTTTTATAATATATATACTTATTATTTTCTACAAACTATTCATTTTTAAAGGACTTATCTCTATTAGATATCTCTTCTTTTTTTTTTCATTGTTACTTCGATTTTTTTAAATATTTTATTCCTTTTTCTACAGACAATTTATTTTTTAAAAAAATAACTTATCTCTAGGTGAGTGTATTTCATAATGATATGATTATGTTAGTCTTGTGAATGCTTATTTTTATTGGCACATTGTGTGGAATTGTGTTGTAGGTATAATTTGATCTCATATGATAAGTTGTGGGTCAATAGAGGGCTATGATTTAATGGTTAACTCTTATCTAAATAATTAAGTTATAACATGTTGGTTTAGCTAGTTTATGTTAAGATTTCAAGAGGGCTAAGTTTTTTTAGTATGATGTCTTAATTGACTCACAAATGTCATTTGTGTCAAATTTTTAGAAGCCTAATGTGTCTTTAGATTAGCAAGTCGTCATCAATCTTGCCTTTCATACTCCTTGGTTATGAAGGATGATAACAAAAAGAAAAAAGAGTAAGGAAGAAGATAATACGACCTTGTTGCGTTGTAGACTTTTCTCTTAAGTCTCCTCCTTTGTGTTTACCTTCATTTTCGTGTCTTCTTAAGCTTGTATGATTCCTTCCTTCGCGATTCGTCATGTTAGGACGCGTACATGTTAGGCCATATTGCATAAGTTTTCCTAATCTTGCGTGCATATGTGAATTTGCAATTGACAAATCGCTTTTGAAGCCATAAATTTTAATGCCAACAAGCTTTTGTGTAAATTAATTGATATCATCATGACATTTCCTTCTAAATTAATCTAAAAAATAATAGACCGCTAAATGCGCACCTAAAATATAAAAGTGAACGTGACACAGAAGTCACCTGATGAAAAATCTAATGACAGCACATCTAATTCATCAAATAATTAACCTTTAGATGTTTACAGGCCACTCAAAGCATTATGGTGCCTTATTTAGAAAACCTCAAATAAGGGCAATGCAATAAGGTTTTTAGATGTTTATGAAATTAAAAAATTGAAAGAAAGAAAAACTCTGGACATATGAGATTTGTGGCGCAGGGAAGAAATCTCCGGGTACGACTTTTGAATCGAGGTTGCAGAGAAAGCGTAGGAAGAAGAGGATTCGCCAACGAAGAGGAGTCGCCTCTAGGTTTAAACGAAAATAAATTTTATTAAAATCAAAACCAAACTCAACATGTTTTTACAAGAGCACTAACTCTTGTTTAAATAACCTAACAAATAAGAAAAAGTTGCAACAGAAAAAGAAAAAGTAAAAGAAAATTAATCCTAACAAAAAGATAAAATCTAAACTAATTTTTAGAAAAGAAAATTAATTCTAAAAAAAATGATAAAATCTAAACTAACTTTTAGAAAACAAAACTAATCCTAAAAATTTAAAACAAATAAAAGAAAAAGTTAAAATACTAAATCTAGAATTTTAGTGGTGACTAGAAAGTCGATTCCGCCTTATTCATACTTCGAATAGAGCGCAACCGCATCAGGAGGCCACGGATTGGTCATCTTCCTTGTCAGTAGTCTCGATCGTCCTTCTTCAAGGCCCAAAAGGGAGGCTAGTAGCCTCGTTTTCTTCTCGTCACAACTCGAAGGGGAACATAGGCGTATCGGAGGACATAAATTGATTGTACTACTGGATGCTCCTGCATCAGGTGTCTTCCACTAGAGACAAATAGGATTACCTGGAGGATCGACAGTGCACTTTTTGTGGACAGGTATCGGAGACACAGGAGCACATATTCTTCGGATGCCCCCTATTGCAGAGTTAAGGAGACAAATTAGAGACTAGCTTCGCGACCAGAGATGTCCACCTATCGATGGATGATGAGAGTCTTTGGGAGACTCTATCGTGGGAGTCGATTGTTGACAAAGGCTCGTCATCTGGCCTTGTCATCTATGATTCATTTTGTTTGGAGGGATAGAAACAGTAGCTTCTTTGGTGAGGGTCAGTTAGATATAGAGACGATCTTCAAGAATGTGCAACTTCGTGTATACTTATCATTGGGTGTTTACTCGAATGATAATTTGTCAGACATAAGTAACTAAACGACCTTCTATTGTAATCTTGGTTTGAGCTATACTAAATTTTTACTTATCCAAAATTATTGCCAAGTCAATGATAGATTGTTAAAAAGGATAGAGTTTGTGATACTTTCAATAAATAATTCTTAAAAAAGAATTAAAAAAATATTATAGTTTCCACCTTTTTAGTGAATCCTCCGAGGCTCTCCTCAATTTAACAAGTTTTTCACTAATTAAAGTTCACCTAATGGTACTGTAGACCATTTAGAACCTTGTTGGTAGCTAAGAGTTACATTCATATTTGTGGTGTGGATTATCTTAATACCTTTTCTTCTGTGACTATGATGACTTCAATTTCTCTCTCATATTGGCATTTGTCTTTCATTGACTCATCTACTCAACTTCAAGATTGCTTTTATAGCAATTTTAATTAGGTTATATGAAGCACCTTTTGGGTTTATTGCTTGGGGGAAGATTGAACTAGTATTCGAGATGAAGAAATCACTATATAAGATGAATTAATTTCTGAGAGTTTGTTGTGGAAAATTTAGTTTTGTTTTTCTTAAGTATGACATGTCTAGGAGCAGATAGATCACTTAGTATTTTACCTTGTTTATTAGTTTTTCACTCTTTTTAGTCAGACGTACTTTTATCAACATTTTCTAATTAAAAACTTTGGTGTTCTCAAGTACTTGTTATAGTGATTGCTCACGTAGAGGGAGTTGCTTACATTATGACAAGTTTAGATCCTAATGTCAATTGGTGTTAATATAAGAAAGTAGAAAAGACAAATAGGGAAATTGAACTACTTCAAAGTTGTAAAACATGTCATCTCATTTGTGATTAGTATGATTAGTCAATTTCTAGAAGCCACATATTATGAAATTGGGTAGTAGCCTTGAGAATTCCAAGGTACCTTAAGGTACCTTAAGAGGGCTTTTGGGAAAGGTTTTTTTTCATGATCAAAGCAATATTCAAATTGCGGGGTATATGATTGGGCAAACTCTCCCATAAATAGACAATCCATATCAAGTTAATGTGTTCTTCTTGGATGTAATTTAATTTCTTAGAACAACAATAAGAGATTGTCTTTTCCAAATCAAGGGTAGAGATAGAGTATAAAAGTATATTACTCTAGTAACATATGAGCTAATTTGGATCAAATAACTTAGCTGATGATTGAGTACAAATATTCTTTAACAGAGCCTATGGAGCTGCACTGGGATATTCAAATTTCTATGCATGTAGCATCTAATCTTGTGTTTCATCAGAAGACAAAAGACAATGACTATTGTTTCATTAGAGTATATATATATAAAAATCACTTTATCTGTTTTCTCCAATGTTAAGCTAGTAGATTAATAACCAAACCCTTAAGATAATTTAGAATTGAGTATATCAATTCTATTATATTATTGAACTAGCTTAAGAAGGAGTGTTATGAACTTACACAGACTTAGATATAGAAATCAGACAATTTTAAGAGCTGTTTCATTTTTGCTTTTAATGTGCTTTTTTTACAGTTCATTCGTTGAATTTATTTACTTGTTTGTAGTAACCTGACATTTTGTTGGTTTTGTAGGTTGATCTTTGTTTTGATCAACTTGTTTACAAGCTTCATGAGATTATATTTTCATATTACAAAAGTTTTGCAGCAAGGTAGTATTACCTCATAGTTCTTGCACTTGTGCATACTGCATACCATTTCCTACCGATGACTGTGCTCACTTTTGGTTTCCCTTCCTTTCTACAGTGCTTTACTTGATCAATCCTTTCTCACAGTGTGTGATGAAGCTAATAATTATTCTACTAAACCTATGAGATTTAATGAGATTCTGAATTTGAGGAGAATCAAGGTACAGATAAACTAATACAATTAATATCTTTCCACGAGAAAAAAATATGCTCTTATGCATGTTTTTCATATGAGATGGCAAATGCAATTTCTTTACTTCATTATCTTATGAATCTTGATATATTTAGGCATTGGGTAGGACCATAAACCTGAGAAGTTTGATTACTCAGAGGATGAACAGATTGTTCCGCGAGAACATTGATTTTCTCTTTGATCATTTTGAGAGTCAGGATCTTTGTGCAGTTGTGGTAAATTATTTGTTGGATTAATTTTGTTGTGAATTATTCCAATAGTGCAAAGTTCTTATAATGCTTTCAGTTTAAATTTGATGATTTGTTTCTTATAGGAATTGCGGAAGCTCTTGGATGTCTTGAAGCTTACCCATCAATTGCTTTCTGAAGTTCTTGAACTAGATTCATTCACTATGATGCTGAATGAGATGCAAGAATCTCTCTCTCTTGTTTCCTTCTCTAGTCGTCTCTCTTCGCAGGTTATTTTAAATGGCTATTCTCTTGTTGATGGCATGTATCTTTTCTGTATCCTTGGTTCTGTATGAAGGCTATGGATCTTTCTTGCTATGAAATTTCTGTGGCTTTCACTCCCATTGATATTCAGTACAAAGTAAACAGAAGATCATCATGAGCAACTGGCTGCAACATTTATTCATCGAGATTGCAAATCAATTTGCTGCTTCTGTTTAGTATCAGGACTTACGGCAGTCTTCAGTTTTGTGTATTACTAAATAGCATTTCTCTGGCCTGCTTCAATTATTTGGAGAATCACATTCCCTTGAAGTTCTTCCCTTACGAAAATCTCTTTCCATTTCTTTTCATAGTATTACTAATATTTCCTTTAGATGTAATTAATGAATCATATAATATGAAACAAACAAAATTATACTTCTGATTTAATGAAATCTGAATAGGAGATTTTGAACCTTACCACTGATCAACGCATCCATCAGTCTCCTCCCCCAATTATTTGGAGAAATGAGACAGAGATCAGCAGCGAAGTTATATTCATGTGGGGTACAATAGAACCTCCCTAAACTTGGAATGATTGGGAAATATTTTAGTTTTTTTTTTATTTGGATAAGTAAAATAGTATAGCACAAATCAGGAGTACAAGAATGACAATATTTTAGTTTGACGCAGAGAGGAGAGAGAAAAATTAAAGATGAAGATTGAGAAAATAAATGTCACTGATTTCTGTTTTCTAGTTGCCCTCATTTTTTATTATCGTTCCATCTGCCTTTTGCCTTTGAGAAATTTAAGGTCATTAGACTGGGGTTTTTGTGCTCTAGATCTAAGCCTTGTCTTATTTACACTACCCTGAGTAACTGAGTAACTCTCTTGCATCCTTGATTGTGACATAAGTGTTTGCTAATTTAAATGTTAAGTAGTGAAAGGTGTCAATGTTTCACATTTTTTATTAACAAAAGAGAATGGATGAGATGACTCTTGTTAAGGTAAAGGTTGATCCTTGTGCTAGAGTAGGCTCATAAAGGAAAAGCATGGTGTGGAGGCAACTAACAGGAGTTATGGAAAATTGATGCTCTAAAGCATTTGATCTGATGAGGTTAGAAATAATGTCGGTGGAGGTAAAATAGGAGACATCAGTGGCTTAGAAGAGCTTGTCAAATGTGTAGGCTGAGCTTTCTATCAGTAATGGAATTAATGAAGAATGCCTATGTTGGATTTGATCTTTGAAGTGCTCACAAAGCTCACAACAATGAAGCAAGGAGGCACTGGCAAGGGAGGAGGATAAATTTCTAAGGGTGTCACACAGTTGGACAGAAGGCATATGCAAAGAGGTCTAGTGAAGAGGTGTACTATATATTTGTTGCTTCTGGTTAGCACTAGAAGAAGATAACTTTTGTGAACCCTCGGATTACTAACAAGGCGCTTTTGTGACCCATCTTTGAATATCTTAAATTTGCACTTCTTTAATGAACACTAAGGAAAGAAAATGTATAGTGACTTTTTATGTACTAAATGTAGAAGAGAAAAGTAATTAGCTACTTGACTGAAATGATTAAAAAAAAACTAAGCACACAAGTTGAGAATGGGCGGATAATCAATTCATAAGTGGTATTTTTATCTTGGCGTGTTGGATTAAAATTATTATTGTTTCTCTATACAATACCAAATTTTTTTGAGGGAGTTTTTCTTTTCCAGCTATCTTATCAAAACAAAAAGGTGCAATTTAGGATTGTTAAGATGTTCAGAGAGCACGAATTTGATGATTTTATTTTCTCTGAAATTGTTGTAAATAGAATGTTTAAATTTTAACTATTTTTTTTAATGAAAGTTTAAAGTTTAACTACTGTTTCTTTTCTGAAATGAATACTTCGTGTCTTTTGCTTTTTTGTGTGTTTGTTTGATCATTTCTTTCAATTATGGAAGAACCTGATTAGTTAGTTTGGGAACCTAAAAAGTAAGCGAGACTAATGGTGTATTTTAATCATTTGGGTTTTTACCAGATTTGGGTGAGATGCAAAATGACTTTTTGCCCAATTACATTCTCTGTAACACTACACAGAGATTCATTCGTTCTTCTACAAGAGCACATCAAGATTCAGAAAAAGCAACTATTCCAGCTGAAAAATCTTATATTGTGGTTGTCAGGTAAGATACTAATGCAATAATTCATATCCTGCTTTTTCTATCTTCATTCCTTTTTCATGATTTTTGTTTACCAGTATCTCCATTTTTTTTGTTACATGTGCATAGGAAACAATTTTCACTAGTGGCAACGCATGTGCATTTCACCACTAGTCATTTATTAAGAATCTTTGACGAGATAACTAATCAAAATGGTATATCCAAAGCTTTGCCAAGAAATCAACACCAAGAAAATTATTAAGAATCTTTGACGAGATAACTAATCAAAATGGTATATCCAAAGCTTTGCAAAGAAATCAACACCAAGAAAATTATTATCGGGATTTCATTGTGATTTCTTAAATGATAATGCTTTTAATTTTTAGTTTCTATTTTTTTTTAATGAAATGAGAACTGAATTATTTATAGAAAATATTGACTTTCATGGCATATAAATCAGTACATGTTTTCAATTGCAGACTTGTGTTCTTATAGTTGGTATACATTATGAAGGTTGTAAGGATAAGGTCAAAAGAAGGTGCAGAAGGTTCAAGGTAAGTTGTGGGATTCAGCTGTACTTTATTTGTTGTTTAATTGGTTTGTTGTTTGACTGGGGTCATGTGGTACATGGTGAGTGACTTAGATTCTTTTAACTCGACATATTATCCGTTAGTTGAGTCATTATAGTGTTGGAGTTAGTTAGTGAGCTTTTTTCCCGGGTAGTGATGACCCAGTTGAGATTTGATCATAATTCCATGCACTTTGTGGCCTTTCGTATCTTACAAGGATGTTATTTATTTGTTGAATTCTCTAAGTCATCGCATTTAAGATGAGGATTGAAATTATATAATAGAAATGTGAATTCATATTTCTTTTTTATTAAACATTTATTTTACTCAATAAAAAACTCATATATCAAATATTATTAACATATGAAGGACCTTAAGATTGTTTAATTCAAACAAGGGAAGGAAAGGTAGAAAAAATATTATGTGGACAGTAGTACAGGTATGTGTAATTATGTTTAACATATATTTTAATATGTATATTTGTCATTACAATTTGTCTCTATATAGATGTTGCATCTGTTAGTTTATTGTCTTTGTCAAATATGTTCATTGAATTTAATATATTGATTATATGAGTTGATTTATCTTAATTATAATATAATAATTTAATATATTGATTATGTGAGTTGTCTTATCTTAATTATAATATAATAATTTTCTTCCTCGTAAATGAATATGGAAAGAAATTAAAAGTGAAGTTTTTGTTTTGCCAAGAAGGATACTCATATGATGAAACGATTTGGACCGGCTAGAGGGGGGTTAATAGTCCTACAAATAAAAAGATTTCTCTTGCTTTTTACTTAAGCAAGGATACACACTTTAATTTAAAAATAAATAAACATATAACACGAAAAAGACACAGAGAATTATTTGGTTATAACCGGAGTGGTTGTTAATCCAAGGCAGTCGAAAGCTCCACTAAAATGCTCTTTTAGGCAGAGTAGCCTCTTTACAGCGTTGACGTACAAGAATAAAAAAACTAAGCAGTTAAAATAAGTGTGTTATTAAAAAATAGGAGGTCAGTCTCTATTTATAGCAAATCGATCAAGGTGACCGTTTTGCTGATGTGGCAGTCACGGGAGCGCCTCCATTGATTGGGGGCGCCTCCAATGGATCGAAACTGATCCATTGGTGATCTGGCAGTGCTGGGGGCGCTTCCAAGAGTTGAGGGCGCTTCGGTTGAGCTGACTCATCTTCCGGATGTGATCCGTTGCGGCGGATCTTCAGCGATGATCGGGGGCGCCTCCATTGCTCTGAGGCGCCTTCATCTAAATAGCGGGTGGGGTGCCTCCAAGCCTTGGGGGTGCCTCCATCAGTTGACGCTTGAGGCACCTCCATCGCATCGAGACGCCTCACGCACCTTTTTTTTCGAGGCGCCACAAAGACATAGATGCGCCTCGAGTCTTCTACTCGAGCAGACTTCCTCCCCGGCTTCTCGTCCCTCAGACCGCGTCCTTCTCGCCTTGCATCCTTCAAACCGCGTTCTTCTCGCTCCACCGGTGTACTCTTCCGTAGTTTCTCATCCCTCGGATGCACCGAGCCCATCGACTCGCTTCCCGTGTCATCCTTCTCGTCTGCTGTGTCTTTCGCTCGGCTTCTTATGTTCCTAAGTTCCTGTACACTTAGACACAAGGATCAAATACCACAGGACCTAACCTAACTCGGTTGATCACATCAAAATTATTCCGAGGTACTTACATTCTCTCCCTTTTTGATGTGCATCAATCCAAGTTTAAGTTAGGATAAACATAAAAGAAAAAAATATTACAGTAAATTATTTTTATTCTCTATTCTCCTCCTTTGATCACATCAAAAAAATGTAGGAGAAATATATATAAAAAAAAACTTGATAGATTACTCAACATAAATCAACTATTTTTATTTTCTAGCATGCATATAACAATAATCTAACATACTAGAACAGATTTTGGAACCCAATACAAATTCCT
>JBBUKS010000042.1:1084971-1113424 GCA_038050645.1 Hedychium gardnerianum
ATCAAATGATGATATAACCCATCCATTACTACATAAACATACCAACAACTAATTACACAACTTAATGAATCATAACGACCCATAATTTCACATATTAACTTATCCTACAAAATGAATCCAAGAATCACTTCCAATAATTCCTTCTAACCATCAATTAATTCAATTTCACATTACTACCATATTTAAGTATCCATCAAACCCCACAGATTACCAAACCCAGCAATTACAAATCCAATTGATGCGTAAGTTCATATCCAATTCCCATAACAAAACAACCACAATAAAATCTAGTTAAATCTGACAACCGCTATAAGGTGCAAGAACACAACTCTTCAACCTTGAAATCCTACCAAAATGGAATCCATACATCTTTTTGACAACCAATTACCATTCTATACCTCAACCATTATTACTAGCCATAAACATGCATGAATTCTTAAATCACTCAACCCTAATTTCCAACATCTTATTCCAGACAACTACAAACCAACTTACAATTCATGAATCACACTACATAAATCTAGATCCAAACAAAAGACATCATATTTACATAACCTAACATCCCAATCCGAAATAACTCCTGATACACTAAATCCATATGTCATCTCCTCAATCAATATACTGATTACACCCCTTTACATAAAGTTATCATTTAGTTTAATTGACACATAACCTCATGTAATTGGAAACATAATCCATCATTTATCCTACCACAACATAACTACACTCCTTTTGAATTCATACAAATAATCCAAACTCACATATCACAAACCCTAATTGATACCAAAACTCTTTATTCCAAAAATCTAAGCATTCCCATATTAATAAGCAAGAACAATTATTCTCCACAATTTTAACATAATTCATACTTCAAGAGTGTAGTTAAGCAAAAAAATCTTACACCAACATGACAATGACATTCATAAATCTACAAGCAAGTGAGCCATAAAACAGAATCCAAATTTCAATCATCCAACATATTCCAAGATTAACAAATCAATTACTCAAAATCACAGTCACCAAAACATCTAGAACTTCAACATCCTCTTTAGCAATACAAACTAATATCTTCATCAACTACCACAATTCAATGTCATCAAGATCAGATTGTTGCCTTTCAACATCATCAGTCACACCTAATTAACCAACATCTCCTTCTAAGAAAATTCTAGTTAATATCATCAAATTGATACTACTGAAAAAAATATCATGGATTTAGATTATATTGAGCTAATCAGATTTAATCAACCAACTCAAATCCAATCGAATCATTTCGTTACCCTATTGTTGGCTTCCCCTTCTTCTTCGGTGGATGTCCTCTGTTCCAGCAGCGCCTCATAGTGATCGGTGGCAGCAGTAGTGAAGATAAAGGTTGTCAACGGCGACAACCTTCTCTGTGCAGCAGTCGTCGCTGCTCAACCCACAGGCGAGAAATCTGGCCACAGTCATTGCTCAACCAATCTGTGGTTGACCGGCGACAATCAGATTTGGCAGCTCTGGCTGGGATTTGAGGAAGAGGAAACAGAAGTGATGAAGATCCGGGGTCATGGTCTGTGGTTGGTCGGACCTGGCTACAACAGCCAGCAATGATCGGCCAGCGGCTAACCTCCAGAAGAAAAGAGGGGAAAGAAGGGAAATCGGGCTACCCCTCTCCTGTCACGGCCTGGCCAGGGATGGTGAACTGACTGGCAATGCTCACTCTCGCTTGGAGGAGGGACAATCGCGGCTAGCCGACGGTGATGGTCCTCTGTTCGTGGCGTCGGGAGAAAAGAAATCGAGAGAGATGAGTGAGGGAGAGGTGTGGTCGAATGAATGGGAGTAATAGGATTAGGTATATGTATAATAACTTAGGTTTTAATTATTCATCTTAGGATTTAATTAATTCAATTTATAATTTAATGAATTCGACTTAGGCTTAAATGATTTATAACTTAGGTTTAATTATTTCAAACCTTAGCTTTAATTAAATCAATCAACTCCCGCTTAATTGGTTTTCCAAACAGGCTTCTCAAAAATCTATTATTTATATCCCCGAAAATTTCTCCAATTAGCTCCATTTAAATCTAGAATCTCTGAAAAATCCCAAAAAATTTTATTTTCCTGTTAATACCTATTATTTTATTATTTTAAATTACTATATTTAACAGTAGAAGAGAAAAGTAATTAGTTGCTTGACTGAATTGATTAAAAAGAAACTAAGCACGCAAATTTAGAATGGGCGGGTAATCAATTCATAAGTGGTATTTTTATCTTGGTGTGTTGGATTAAAATTATTATTGTTTCTCTTGTTCCATATATACAATCCCAAACAGACTGTTATTTGTAGGAGTTTTTCTTTTCCAACTCTGTTATCACAACAAAAAGGTGCAATTTAGGACTGTTAAGATGTTCAAATAGCACGAATTTGATGATTCTACTTTCTCTGGAACTGTCGTGAATAGAATATTTAAATTTTAACTATTTTTTTTCTGAAAGTTTAACTACTATTTCTTTTCTGAAATGAATACTTCATATCTTTTGCTTATTTTGTGTGTTTGTTTGATCATTTCTTTCAATTATGGAAGAACCTGATTAGTCAATCTGTGAACCTAAAAAGTAAGCGAGACTAATTGTGTGTTTTAATCATTTAGGATTTTACCAGATTTGGGTTGAGATGCAGAATGACTTTTTGCCCAATTACATTCTCTGTAACACTACACAGAGATTCATTCGTTCTTCTACAGAAGCACCTCAAGATTCAGAAAAAGCAACTATTCTAGCTGAAAAACCTTACTTATATTGTGGTTCTCAGGTAAGATACTAATGCAGTAATTCATATCCTGCTTTTTCTATCTTCCTTTTTCATGATTTTTGTTTACCAGTATCTCCATTTTTTTTGTTACATGCGCATAGGGAACAATTTTCACTAGTTAATATTGATTATCTATTTAGTAGTTAAGTTTGGCTGGCAGCCTATTTCAATTAGAGGCATTTGATTTTGAGGATACATAAAGTAAACTAAGGCATTTGCTTCAACCTTACTAAGAATTTACTCAGGAATCAATTGTTGCCACAACAATTTTCTCCACAACAACTCTTCACAAGAACATATGGAAGGGGACAAAGGAAAGGCAACACATGCATAGAGTGGTGTATGCACTAGGAGAAGGTAGCATTGGGACTATGTGATGAATGATTGTGATGGAGTGGTGGCGTACAGTAGGTGTGGTCTGTCATTGTTGGTTAATACTCGTATGATTCATTAGTTTAATACCCCTATAATTTGCATAATTTTCTACGCCTACTTTCTTTTTGTACAAGGGACTAAATGATTAAGTATTTTCTTTATTTTCAATATCAGATTAAATAATTTCGTAAGTCATTCAAAACTCTACTTTCCTAGGTACTTCTATACCTCTATTAGAATATCATCTAGTTCAATTGCTTTCTCATTTTTCTTTCCATTTAACGTCTGTTTCGTAGCGGTCACAACTATTGTAGCAACTACAAAACCGTAGCTGCTACAACATATGTATTAATTAAGGTTTTGTAGCTGCTACAACGTGCACAACCGGTTCAGGATGTTGACGGGAGATATAGGCGGAATAATAATGGGAACAATACTAGATGATAGTTGTGTCATATTACATGGGGATGGGGCTTCCTTTTATTAAAAAATCAAAGTGAGGCGCCCCTTTGACGATTTGGAAAAAAAAGGGGCACCTTCTTGATTTTAAATTTTATCTTATTTTATTATTATTAATCAAGTCTTTCGTCTTCCTTGTTTGATGTGCATATATGTCATAGTTTCACATCGTCTAACTAGAACATTTATTGGTCGTCTAAGTACATGTTTGTACCATCTTAAACGTCTCTTTTTCTCTCAATAGATGCAATCCCGACTTTTTCTCTAATGTTTTCATTTCTTTTCCTATCCATCCTCGTATGTCCACACATCCACACATATATATTAATACAATAGCAAAATAACTGAGAACTCAAGATAAATATCCATTAATAATAATACAAAAATCTGAAAATTATCTAAATGGATCATATCTTGTTCCCACTACCATGATATAATCCCAACACGTAACAAGACACATGCTATAATTGAAAATTAATTAATTAATTAATTTTTCATTTTAAACTAGACACACCAACTTAAAACAGATTTAATAAACTACTTGCATTCCCTTTGACCAACAAAATGAGGGGTTTCATTGATGCAAGACGCTAGAGCCAATTAAACCTAAATAAATATCATGATTAGTCTGCCACCGTATGAACAACAACCTCATTGAACAAAGGCTCAAAAAATAAGGAAAGTCAAGTAGCCAGATGTGGCTTTTCTCTTGACTCTGGCATGAGCAGTAAGAAAGCAAGAAAGGAGAGCAGCTGGCTTTCGCCTTTGGCTCCAACAATGAGTGTGGAGGCGGCAATGGCAGCAGTTCAGAAAGAGCAAAGAGAGAAGTGACGGCTAATCAGGCTGTTGTTTGCTAGCTGGGAGGAAGAGGGGTTAGCTTGTGCTAGCTGGAATAAGAGGAAGAAGGGCTTCTGGTGCTGGCTAACAGGAAGAAGAGGAGAGGAGTGGCTGTAGGAAAGTTTTCTGGTGCTGAGATGGTGCTGGAATAATGCTGGAAGAAGAGGAGATGTTGCTGTTGCTGGATGGAAAAAGAGGAAGAAAAAGAAGATAAAGAGAGGAAGGAGGAAGATGTGTTGTTGGGTGGAGATAGCTGGTGTGTGGAGGGGAAGTGAGGTGGTATGAGGCGAGGTTCATGTGTGTGGGAAGAAATCATGCAAGAAAGAGAAAGAGAGGAGAGAGAAAATTATCACTAACCCCTCGAAATTTTTTCTAATTTGTTTTAAACTATTGAATTCCACTTAAAAATTTGGTTTTGTCATAACTTGGTACAAACAAATCTAAGTCAACCCTCATTCAAAACCACCCCTAGTCATTATTCCTGCGCAGTGGGTTTATGACTTCAACTTGATCCCCAAATTATTTTTTGACTATTTAGTTTGATTTATTTTGTGGTTTGAAATTTTTAGAAAAATTAAATTTAGTATTTTATTGTTTCAAGTTTTTATTATTATTTGTGATTTTTTTTTTAAATTAAAAACAAATTTTAACAAGGTATAATTTCTTTTTTTTACTTCAATGCATATGAAGATGAATTTAAGATAAGTTTTGCTACTTTAATTTTTTTAATTTTCTTCTTTTAACTTGTTTACTTTTGAAAATAATACTATAACATTAGCCTAATCAATTGAATTAGAATTTTATATAATCTTGCTACAAAAGAAAAATAACAAAAACTAGTTGATTTAATCTTGACATGGTTAAATGTGTGCAAAGTGTCACGACGATATGAACCTCACAAGCACTAGTGGTAGAGTCAGGATAGGAGAAAATATCTTGGCTGACTTGTATAGTTTTTGTTAACTACTGGAATGGTACATATCCGTTATGCCACTTGATATAGCACAAGATTTCAAATCAACATTTGTTAAATTTATTTTGATACAGTTCAATGCTTGCTGAGTGTCAGCACAATATGATACTCATCAACAATTTGTAGAGTCTGCTCAGGAGAAAATAATTTGTGCCTACCAGCATCAAGTCAAGTATCTAATTAGCAGAATGGTACATCTCTGTCGTACCACTGGGCATGACACTAGATTTCAAATCACAATTTTTACATTTATTATTAATATACATAGGTAGAGGTGACTACCTATGGTATGTAATTTGATTTTTTTTCCGTGTTACAGAAAGAGACCTATATATCATTTGTCTTATACATAGAATGATTGCTTCTTCATTAGCCATGATTATCTATTTTACTATCCTAAAGGAAAATATTCTGACAGTCAACCAGGTCCAATCCTTTACGTTTAGATCACATCATCACACTTCTTGTTCAGATTTGGATTATATAATTCTGTATATTCATAAATGTTCAGAGTGTGTTATGCATGGACAACTAAAGGTATCATCTGATTGAGCTCATTGATGATGCATAATCTTTAATTATTTCTCTTCGAGCGGAAACTGGATATATGGCATTTTTGATTGACTACATTTTCGTAGCAGATGGTTGATCATAATAAGAAAAGTTTGGTTGTATATTAGGTGCTGGTAGTTATCTTCTATGAGTTGGCCCTACTAGCTCTTGACTTGCTATAAAGAATTGCTTATTTATTTAATTATTAAATTTCTTTGTGTTTACAACACGTGCTATGAATTTTTCATGTGTTTACAAAAAGTACACCTCAATTTTGTTTAACTATAGGTCATATATATCAACTATAATCACTTTTCTATCTGGTTTCATTATTCTCAATTTAAAAAAATTTCTTCCTTCCTCCATCAAGTTTGACCTTACCTTCAATTTATCTTTCTTAAATTAATCTTCAATTATATTTCCTCATTCATTTATATTTTCCTGATATAATATGTTAATGAACTGAGTCTATTTGGTGAAACTGGTTGCTAGTTGTGCTAGTTTTCCAGCATAGTACAGGATACAATTTTGTATATTGGCATTTCATTTGAGATTGATCCTCTGTCTTTCTGTAGGATTTGAACTTGGCATATCAAAGCTTAGTGGCTCTGTATTCTGAGTTCTTTGGGATTCCTCATATGTTTGCTATTGTCCAACTTCTTGGACCAAGATCATTGCCTTGGATTCTTAGAGCTGTGTTGGACCATATATCAAGTAAGGTATGTTTGAACCATACAATGGTATGAGTTTTTATTGGCATTCTAAATTACTGACTTGGTATTTTATTGTCTCTGTTCATATTGTAGACTTTCTAGACAAGCTTAATTATTTTTTACTGATCATCTGTTGATCAATCACGATTCATAAGCTTCTACATTAAAGTTATAACTAGGTTCATTTTGTCAATTGCTTTATTTTGCTTCAATTGTGTCATAGAAATGAATTTTTGTTTGCTTCATGATAATCCATGCTGGTACAGTACACACTGGCATGATACTGAATTTTCTCCTGTCCAATTTTAAGTTTTAGATCAGATCCTATCCAATTTATTTTCACTATAACTTGATTCTGTCTCCCGCTAATTAATGACATCACAAAAAGGATATGCTGCCAATTTTGGCAATAGTAAGATATATTGGCTTCCTTACTACTTCCTCTACAAAGTTTGATATTTGAATCGGTCAGTCATTCCTTTGAGGCATGTTTAACTTTTCATTACCATTAAGACTATCTCAATATCATTTTTTTGTAACTATGATGTTATCCATATAGACAATCATACAATAATTTCTTTTGTTTTATACTTTATTGGTAAAAAGAATGATTAGGTTAACACGTGCTAGTCGACACGGGCAGAAATTGATCATTATGTCCACTGACTAGTGAAACACTTTGACACTGACACGGAGTGGTGGCATGTAGCGGAGAAAGAGAGGTGGAGAGGAGAGATTGAAGAGAGGAGCAAAGGAGTAACTTGGAGGGAGATGGATAAGTGATAGGTGCAGTGGGAGGCGAGTGCTATGTGCGAGCGAAAGAGAATAGGGGAGAGGAGCACGTTGAAAGATTAAAAAGAAAGGGTAATTAAATAATTCCTAAAGTACCAGTATCTTATATATATACAAACTTGGTTCAATTTTAAACAAGCCAAAATAAATTAAATCAAGTTATCTAAAAAATTAAGAAATCATTTAAAAAAAAAAAATTGGAAAAAATTTAGTATTTAACATAAAAAAATGATTTATATTCATGGTCCGACTCTTGTGACACTAAGAGAGGTAAAGAGAGATCATGTAAACAAGTGATGGAAAAACTAGGGTTCAGCAAGATAGTGATGAGGTTCATCCCCTTCCTTTGTGTGATCTCTCAACTTTTGTTCGAGTGTCAATGAATAACTAGGTTTTGACATGACACTTTAGTTAAATAAACATTTATTTGGTTAAGTTAAGAAAATAATATTTCATTTGAATATCATTGAAGATATATAATAATTACAATAGGTGTGCACTCATCATATTAGATTCAATATTTAAAAAGAAACTCTATATACCGTTCAATTTGATGGCTTCAAAATATTTTAAGTCTGAATTTAATTTAATTTTATCGAGAGAATCTTGAATTCAATATTTTTTAAATTTGATTAAGTTGATTATGAGTCGATGAGTTTCATGTTTTTCATTTTTTTTAAATGTTGTACTTATAGAATTATATAAATTTTATTACAAAATTGAAAATCTAATTTAAACTTAAAATATGATATTTTATTCTCAAAATTTGAAAAATCTTGGATCTCTCAATTTTTTGTCGATTCTAAAAATTGTAGTTACCTGGAAGAAACAAAATCAAATTAAAATCAAACTACAAAATTTTTAATTATTTTACTACATCTAAGAGATTCATTTTTATTTATTAAATAAAATAAGAAACAAAGTACTATTTAATAATTTATATTCAAACTATTTTATCAAGTTTTTAACAAGTACTAATAAACAAATTTAAACACAATTACATAAACTTATAAAGAAATACACTTTTTTAATAATTACATCCTCAACACTAAAAATAACCTTCAAATTTGAAATTACTCCAATGTTATAAAATTGGAAAACAAAATAAGGTCTAGGACAAAGGTCGTATTTTCTACATATTCCAACATTCTTCCTATGAAAATTCGAATGAATCATTATTATAAAAGGAAAGACCTTTACCAGTTACAAGACTAACTAAGCTTAAAATTAAAACTGAATTTGTTCATAGCATTTTTAATTTTGAAGACTGAGGCGATCAAGTTGATAAACAAATATAAGCGAAGAATTGTAGTCTAATTAATTATTAATAAACAATTACTTATAAACAAAAGTTATATTAAATAAAATTAATCATGATATTATTAATAATATCATAAAACCATACCAACATGATATGCTACCAAAGTCATATCATTACATTACAGTACTGAAACCTCAACACTCATCAAGATTTTAATCCTTGGTTGCCATGCTTTTCAAACTTGTCAATCTACCAAGTAACAAACATCATGCAATATGCGTGACCTTAACTAATGTTATACCAAAACATAGCTAACTATAATTTACTCCTATTGAGAACTGTAACAAACCACAAGTGCCTATGCAACCAACTCTATATGTTACTGAAATTGAAGAAGGCAAGAGACGTTCACAAATGTGTGAAGTTAACACTAACCCACAAATATGCAAAGTAGGCAACTAATAAAACATGCATACAAGTATAAATATGATTGTATATCTTCAATGTATCATCAGTACAAATGCAATAAAGGAAAAATATCATTAAGTGCTATTGCAATTGCGAACATGTAAATCATGTAACTACCAATATCCACGAGTATATTGAATTACAGCTACTGTATGATAGACTGCAAAAAATGAGTGTAAGTTGGACTTGTAGGTGTTATCCTCAAGTGTGCATTAGTTTGTAATACTGTAAATATGGACTTAATGATAAGCTTGCATAATATACTTCCTATCGATAGAAAAGGCTAGCTAAGATTAATTGAGGATCCAGAACTTTCCTCAATCATGACCAAAATGTCACACAAAATGTTAAATTGACGCCTACCAAGTAGTTTTTCAAAGACATCAACTATGATGCGCTCATCTTGGTCATCATCACATTTTTGAAGTGATAATCAATCTATGTTTTGAAGAGCTAGGCTGCATCCAACATATTGAATTCTCGATTATTGTGACATATTTATTGATATAGAATGTAGTTGGCAAGTATGCTAATTAAATCTTTGAGAGGTCCTTGAACTTATCATGCCTTTAGCAAGTTGAGACTGATAGGTTTAAGCTAGTTTGAGGGGCAGTGTTGTTGATCAATGTATGACTATTAGATATGCAAGGACCTTTTTGTAAAATTTCCTTAATCTGATACATGTATATTTGTAGCAAGGACTACCTGCAGTTTTGATTTTAAATGCTTCCCCACTTGATCACAATTTGTTCAAAATTTACTGAAACTATACTTAAGATATGAATTTTTTTTTTAAATTGTATAAATGTTTAGATTAAATAAGAGGGATTGGGACAGTTTAGATTGATCATACTGAACTGTCTTATCGGTGCAATATTATTTGCTACTAGAACCATACTGGTTGGAGTGTCGTTGATTCTAAACTGATTGAAAGTTTTTGCTGCACAGTTTCTCAATGAGTTAGAAAGGAATTCTTACAATTTCTTGTTACTCCTGTTATAATTGGGCTTGTTTATTAATGTATCCTTTGACAAGGCTGTGTGTGGTTCAAAAAGTTGGCTAAAGTTCTTTTTTATGATTTTATCTGATAGTAGTGTTCTTCAGAATCTTATACTTACACATGGTGTTATTTCTTGGCCAATTATCTAATATAAAAATAGGCATGAGCAGAACTTAGCTACTGTATGCTTTATGTCTTAAAACAGTTAATGAGGTGGTCTCTATTTATAGCATTTAAATAATTGCTGGATTAGGTTTTTTCATTAGTGTGGTTTAGACTGACACTGACAGTAAGGTCAGTATGAAACTATTTGTATAATCGGTTATCGAATTTCATAAGATACAAAGTATAGAATGTCAAATTCTTTCCTCTCATTGACTCTGCTATGGGAAATGTCAAAAGTTGTACCTCTATTGTGATTGTTTGTTACTATACTAAAGTGATGTCTTTATCCATCACCGATTTTGCTCATATTTTTGGTTGTCGTGCGGAACTTGTCAGATCACAGCAATTGCACCAAGAATAGCTGGATTGCAAGAAGCATTACCAAAGTCTATCAGCCTGCTGTCATTTGATGGTGGTGTAGCAGGTAACTTCTGATATCTTAAATTTTTTACTGAATTATTTTATGTCACTGTTATCTGTTGGACATCTTTTACTTGGTTCTGGTGTCACTGCCACACAGGTAACTTAAATCCTCAAGGTTTGACTGAATTTCCCCTCATTTAGTATTCATCTTAACTTCCTCTCCTTTGTAAGCTCATTATTAAAACAATTCTTTTGTAAATCATGCTTTATTTCCCCACAAATCCTCTGTTTTGTTCTTTCTTTAATTATGTTAATTCTTTTTATCATAGCATCTTACACCTATGAAGGATAGTATGACATTGCATGAATCACATTCTTTTGCTCTTGCTGTTGTCTCTTTTATTATTGTCGCATAAGTGGCAGCAGAAACTTTTTCAAAATTGCCGAAATGAATCTTCAACCAATGTGTGATATTATTATATCCATAGTATTTCATGAGTCAGGCTTACACCTAAATGAAATCAGATAGGTTTGTGCATTTATGAAAACCTACGGAAACAAGGAATTACATAAGATGCAAATTAGAATTCTGACTCAGGATTCAAGTTTGACAAGTGATCATAGCACATGAAACTAAAAATGTGCTGTCAGAATCCATCTAGACTGTGTGCTAAGAAAGACCTCTGATCTCACAGTAAACAGCCTATAGTTTTGAATAATTCCTGGCTACTATGAGTTATGTTACATATCTTAACTGTGCCCAAACTTTCTGTGTTTTGAAGCTCTGTCCTTATAGTTCCTAGGTAAATGAAATGTGATGTTTTTGTGTTCAACTATGTGATGACCTATCAGCAAAGGCATCAAGGTCACTCAACTCTCCTAATTGATATGGGATTATGATTTATTGACTTTCTGATATCTATATAGACCAAGCTCTTCTTTAGACACATGATTGTTATATGGTAAACAAGAGATCTAGTAGCAAGTAACGATCCTTGAAGGGTGTTAGGGATTGTAGGAACTTGTGTTTGTTAATTTTAGGAGTAATGGTGAAAATTATTAGGATTTTTTACTCATGGTATTCCCTCTATCTATCCAAAATATTCATCAATATAAAATGACATTTTAAACCTTGTAATACATAATATTTGCATTGGATCATTAACACCCTCAAACAAACTAAAAAATGTTATAGAAAACCAGCATGTAATGGATACACTTATTTCTAGTCCTGATATGTATTTGGTTAACAAATTCAATAATTATTGGAGCGACAGATTATATGAAAATTTCTTTGGACCGTACCTTATCTCTAACAAAATGTAATCATTTTTTGTGTTTTGTCCTCTCGTGGAATATTGGATTAGAGGTTGTGGATTAGAGGTGTGTCTGGAAGCTTCATTGTCATAGTACCATTTGGTTGGCCCTGTAGGAGCATGTTCCAACTTGGTCATCAATTGCGTCACATAGGTAAGCTAGATGTGGTCATAGCTCGACTCCAACTATGCACTCGATCTGGTCACATCAATCTGCCTCTTGCTCTCAAGGAAATTAAATTATCACCTAAAAGGATATATTAGTCCAATATGGTTTTCTTTTTTCAATGGGAGAATATAGTTGGTTAATATTAGTGAAGATGACCATGATCCTAATTCAAAAGACCTTTCCTTGGAGCATTCCTTAGATATTATAGAATTCTCAAGGATGCCTACAAATGAACATGAAATTGACTGATCACATTCACTACAAATGTAATTATGAGATAGTTTAGCTACCCAACTAGTCACAACTTCCTTGCTTGGCATAAATTTGAAATTTTAATTCATGTGGGTATCAATTGTCTTAGCTCTCAACATGCTAGTCTCATCTATCATTCAAACATATATTTCCATTGGGTGATATTCTCCCCTGAGTGGCTCACTTCACCAAGAAAATAGCTCATATCACCTTGACCTTCAGTCCGAAAGTGAATCATTGCGAGTTTTGACGATGTCATCAGCATCAAGGTAAGATCGAGATCTACTGTCAACAGTGAAGTGAGGTGAGAAGTTCGAAATGTAGTATAAGATAGTAGGATGGAAAATTCAATCAATTTCTTAAATTATTTATGAAAAGCATAATAATTGTAATTTTATGTATTTAATAACTATTAAATTTTTTGTTTAGCAATTTTTCATGTTCTCCATCCTATTAAAGCTATCTATATAATTAATATCAAATAACATATCATATATTACACAATTTATTAGCTTTCTTACTTGAAAAGAAATATTATAACCGAAATGACATATGACTAGTAAAATATTCATTAAGTTCAAAAATGTCATTAGAGAATAAATTGAGCATTCAACTAAGTCTAATCTAAAAAAGTTACATTAAATATCAAAATAAAAACAACACTTAGAGAAAAATATCAATAGACTCGTGCAAGGTTTGAAATCTTGGGTCATGCTAGGGTTTCATTCCTCAAACGGCTCAAGAGGTTGCCACTTGTGTCGTGTGCGTTGATACCTGTGCAGAAGGGTGCGTTGAACACCAAAAGAGGAGAAGGGAGAGAGGAGGAAGAAGAAAATTGAGTGCATTGTCGATGTTGAAGAGTGTCCTGAAAACTAAAAGAAGAGTTAGAAGATTTAGTGTGTCACTGGGTGTCGGGTGTGTGGACACCAAAAGAAGAGGTTGTTCATGATGTCTATTTCTTCCAAAGATCAAGCTACTCATGGAAGACCCACACTGACCTCGAAATGTTTATGGAAAACTCGTGTGCCTCTGGGCTCTCTGTGTTGTTCGTTGATTTTTGAGGTTGCATGGTTTGTAGGAGACTCATGCTGACCTCGTAAACCTCACAGAAGACTTGCATCCCTTAGAGCTTCCCCTCAGGTGCAAAATCATTGTGATGGAAGGGTCACTAGTGCTCTTTGTTGTTTTTGAAGATCACTTCACGTGACGATTGTGGAAGACTCTTGTACCTTAGGACTTCCCATTTGGTGCAATTGTCATCATCATGGAAGGGTCTCTGCTCGTGATGTTCACTGGTTTTGGACATTGAGTCACTTGCAGAGGATTGGATGAGGGGTTGACGGTCTTGAGCTATTTGGCATGCCATTCGATGAGCGGAACAAACTATTTCTCCTATGACTACTGGAAGAAAAAAATTGATATTTGATACCTCTTGAATAAGCGTTACTCTTCTTTCATCTTTATCATCACCAAGTGAACTAGGCCAATCCTTTTCAGATCCACTTTTTCATCAATCTCCTCAGTTATTCATTCATCATCCAAACAAGTAAATATCATCTATGTTTGTTTTCTAATCTGTTTGAGTTGTTAATCTTCTTCTGATGTAATCAATTTTTCCCTCTTTTTTTAAGTAAACCTTAAAGATTAAGTTATCTTAAAAAATATCAATAGATGATATAAAAATAAATAAATACAAATACTTACTTGCTCAAATGTACTAATGCATTCCAACTTCATTTTCATGTACAAAAAACTACAAGATAAGCTTAAAATGCGAATTGCAAACTTTTCAAGCTTGAACCATCATCCCCATAGGAATCCTACAATTGAGCAGAAGGTTTTCTATCATTTGCAACCATTATAGACTCAATTCCAAATAATTCCTTAACTTCTTTAAAAGTTTTTTTCTTCCTTTTCCGTTGTATGGCATCATTCTCATCATGGGTGCATCTATCCTTGTTTAACTTTAGAATTAGCTTTTAATATGAATTATAAGGGAGTTGAGGGATTAAAAAACATTCTGATGCATGTAATGGCCTCGAAAGTTGTATGTCTCATCTCTCATCAACTGTTGTATGAATAGGTTTATACCAATATAAGATAGAAAAATAGTTACCTATTGTTTCCAAGTCATTATAATATAAGTATTACATAGAACATGCAATAAGTTCTCTGTCATCTCTTTCCAATAATTACCAGATATATTGTAAGTGTTCACTGTTGATATTTTTGTTTCAGTAGTCATCATTATCATGTTTACTGGGTTTAGTAACTTCAAATAATCTCACTTTAATGCATGATCGTACCAGTTTTGCGAGTACTGTTTTCTTTTGAACTTTAATGCTACTGTTATATTGCATGTGTATTTGTATGCTTCTTTATCTGCAGGGTGCCAAAAGTTTATACATGAGCAGCTTACTTGGGGTGCAAGGTCTGAACTTAAAACAGAAGTACTTCATGGACTGAAAGAAATTGGAAGTGCATTGTATTGGTTGAGCCTTCTTGACATTGTGCTGGTGGGCAATATCTTATGCTCCATTTGACATGCTGGTTTTGATTCATAAATATATTTAAAGATGAAAATGATGTCTACCCTCTAGTTTTAGGCATGACTGTTTTATTCATTTTGATTTGCCTTTATTTAAATGATTGGGCAATATGTTTACATATCTTGGCTCACATTTAAAATTACAAATTTTTGAGGACTTGTTCTATGTATTCTGCAACCTTTCTAAGGTTCAGCCACATAAAAGGGATGATGAAAAATAGTTATATTGGGAAAGTGAAGACAGTTGTGAACGAAAGTACTCAAACATCAAGATACAAAATAGACTCTATTAGTAGCTTGAAGCATTTTAGCCTTTTCAAAGGGACTATTAATGAATTGCTAGGCTAATAGACTTTGCAAGTGCTCAGAGAAGCTTTAGACAATTATTGCTTTTGTGGGCTAAGCTGAAATTTGATATGTTAGTTACATCTGTAACACGTAGCACTATTTAGTACATTTCTTTGGAAAGCTGAGTGAGATTAATCTGTTTTTATGCTTAAAGGTTACTTAAATTTACACTTCTGGTCTAGAATTTACCTACAGGTTCTGAATAATTATGCTAAGGCTAAACATATAAGTTAGTATTATAACATTTGATGTACTTGTATATAATTGGATTAGCCCCACATTAGGTGTCTTAGATTTAAGTTGTGTGAATTGTATTGTGACATTTGATGTGCTTGTATATAATTGTATTATGATATTTGATGGATAGAATAACAAACGAGAGCATTAGAGAGAAAGTTGGAGTTGTGCCTATTGAGAAAAAATACATCTAAGATGGTATTTACACGTACATAAGTGTCCAATAAATATATTAATTAGGTGATGTAAGGATATGACAAATATGCACATTAATAAAGGAGGCAGATTAAAGAAGACTTTGTTAGCAATGATAACAAGATTCATTTAAATATAAATGAAGATATAGTAGAGGATCGAGCTCAATGACCTAGGAAGATTCATATAGCTTATCTCACTTAGTGGGATAATGTCATTGGTTGTTTGTTGTTGTTGTTGATGTACTTATATGTAATTGGTTTAATCCCACATTTGGTATAGTATGTATGTGTGTATTACAAGATAATATTTTCCTTTCCAAATATTACATGGTATTATTAGGGTTTCCTAGGGTCAGGGTTTCAACATTATTCCTCAAAGGTGGAGTCCACCAACAACCTTCTTCATCCATAATTCTGCCGATACCACTTTCTCCTTGTTATTGATGCTCATTCAAGAATTCCTTCTGTTCTCATTGCAAGTTTTTTCATCCCACATTTCAGCTATTGTTTATGTTGCCTTTCTTCATTTCACAGTCAGTGGTATCCTCTCAACCTAAGTAGGATAGCACTGTTGCATCGAAAAGAGGGAAGGACATCACTACTAGTCTTTTTTTTTCTTCTCCACCAGGTGCTCCTCCGTGTTTAATTTTTTATTCCATCCACTTTAGACTCAGGAAGAAGCTTCATTGTTAGCCTTCTTTTCTTTGTGATATACATTGGTAGGTTTTCACACTTATTGAAAATCTACATCAGGATTATAGTGTACTTCAGGAAACAATCTGATTTCTTCAAATTGCAAGAAGAAAAATACAATGCCTAGTTGAGCACATAGGTAGATAACTTGTCACATATGAGGTTATCTAGCTTAAACAAATAACATTTGGTTCTCACACTTATTGATGGCTAAGTTGGGTTGCCTTCCTACTTAATCAAGTTATAGTTGCAATAACGTTGTCTCCCATATTGCTTCCAATCTTGTATTTTATGATATGGTGAAACAAATATATATATCGATTGCCACTGTCTGGAAAAATGTACAATCTACAAGATTATTATTTCATTTATCAGTTGATTAGTAAGGTGATTGACTAAGTCCTTTAGAAGCACTAGAATTGAATATATTTATAATAGACTGGGGTACTATAATATTAGTGAACCAGAGGGAGACTAAACATGTTTTTCTAATTGACATAATATGACTCACACATAGACACTCCCAACACAGGACAAATCAGGGACCATCTTCCCTAAAAAAATTTCAATCGACCCCACCTAGTGGGATAAGGCTTGGTTGTTATTGTTACCTATAAAGTGTGTATCTAGAATGGAAATTGATGTCGCAAACACAAGAGGATAAGTGCACAATCAACTATAAAACCCATCAGACTCTTACCCTACACCAGTTACCTTTCCAGTAATTGAATCCTAATAGAAATGAAATTGTCAATAAATATTATTGAACATGTCAGTTGCTTGATGAGTTTGCATATGGAAAATAAATTCGAAGGAAATTCGAGTATCTAGAAAACTTAGGGAAGTGGTAAAGGTGAAGTAATAGTAACTTGCCTAATGCCTCTTACTGGTGAGTGGTAAGTATGAGGTGATGCCGACTTGTGATAGCCTCTGTGGCAGTTCTGCAATGAAAGGAGGCAATGCAGTCAGTTTGTTGCGGATGACATATTTTGGATGGCTCGTGAAACTAGAGGACATGGATGTTGCATGCAGGAGATTAAGATGAGAAGGGGTTAGCTACTCTACATGAGATGAATTGGAGTTAAGTAAGAATTGAAGAAGAAGATGGGAAAGTTGCTCAGATACCATGTTGTGGTGAAATATTTTTGGGTTAGTTTCTCTAAATAATCTCTTCTATCTATATATACTACCTCATTTCCATTGTACATATCTACAAATAGGTCTCCTCCCATCTTGGTTGCTACTAATCTTAATTAATGTTCAGCCTTCTGTTTGGTTTTTCAATGGTGAGAAGATAACATCAAGCGATCAAAGATAACTTACCAAGTTTTTCGTCAACCATGTTAGCAACCCATATTTGAAATGGAATTGTAGTGATATATTTGCATGTGTTTCGGTCTGTCACTGGAACGATACTGTTTCGGTGTCGTGCTAAATTTTCAATGTACGATACCAGTGACAAATTCGAGGTGAAAGGAGGAAAGAGACGAAGAAGAAAAAGAAAAGGATAAAACAACTATATGTAATTTATCGGAACGATACTTTTTTTTTTACTATTTCATCCAGCATGGTACGAGATTTTAGACTATGCACATGTGATGTAAATGTCTATCCAAATAAAAGATGGTCTAAGGTGTACAAATGCCAGCATAGTAATTATTTAGATTCTTGATCTAACCTCTAGCAGACAAGATTTTGTGTTTTTCTTATTACATCCAAATTAGCTTTTCTCGTTTTTTTTTTTTTTGAACTCATTATTCAACAATGTTCTTCGACAGAGACAGACAGATACTGTCCAATTTATGCAGACGGCAATGTGGTTAGGACTGCTTCCTGGGTCTGATGGAGAAGTAAAGAAACCTGATAATAGTGATACTCCTCTTGTTAATTTATTCAAAAATGTTGCCTCTGCAGTTGCTTCAAACCCTTCATGTCTGAATCCATCATCTTTCCTGATCATGTCAAAACAAGCAGAGGCTGCTGGTAAGCATTAATTTCCATTGTAAGCATACCTTTTTCATGCAATAAATGTGAGAATATTTTCATAAATAAAGGATCATACTTGGTTAGATAAAAGACTAAGTAGCTATTACATCATTTAAGTACGACGGTAAAATATTTGACTTTGATGTAAAATATAGGTTGTTGTATTGTAAGATTGAGATACTAGTTTTCAAGTTTTTGTTGCCTATCCTACAGTTCTACATCATTTCTTTTGTATCTTTTTAACATCCATCTATATGTGATGTATTTGTATAATTTTCTCATGGGCCATACCAACCAATAGCTCACTGACCCACAAATTTCAATCAATCATTGAAAAACTGAGATGGAAGAGTGAATTGTACCTGGATTAATTGAGATATATTTAATCTGAAAAAGAAACAAACAGATTTTAGTTAAATTAAAAAAAAACCTAAAAAAAATATTAATAAATATACTATTTTATTGGAGGAAATTTCTCTATTTTTCCTTCTGTGGAAAGGTGCAAAATGGATTGTTTAGTGAATTCTTTCACTCTGAAACTCAGAGAGTTATCATTATCTCGGCAGAGAGTTTATAAGGCCCTGTTCTAAGTGAAGATATCTGGCTCATGAGAAAAAGTAATCAATCATGGATGGTCTCAGATAAGTCTTGTGATAGCTTAACAACAATGTCATGGCAATAATGGATAATGGATATCATGGTTACTAGAGAAAGGATTAAGGTAGCCTAAATCGAATACAAAGATGGTAGTAGAGCCAAGGTCATTAGTTGAAATACTGCAATTTATCTGTCTTGTTATTATTTAGTTATACCGTTTCTACTGTGGCTCTGCTATTTATTCTCTCTATTCTGCGGCTTTGCTTTGCTTTGCTGGTAGTTCAAACTTGATCTAAGTTGACTGAGTGTTAGATCATGATCTTGGTTTATCAAATAGTAAGGTCAAGGCATGGATTATTTCACTCAATTAAATTTTGTATTTTGGATATCTGACACTGG
Source organism: Hedychium gardnerianum (assembly GCA_038050645.1). Classification (NCBI taxonomy): domain Eukaryota; kingdom Viridiplantae; phylum Streptophyta; class Magnoliopsida; order Zingiberales; family Zingiberaceae; genus Hedychium; species Hedychium gardnerianum. Next base: position 1,104,463 of record JBBUKS010000042.1, read on the forward strand.
ACTTCCTGCTCTGGTAGCTTGCTTATATTGATCTGGTAACCATTTAACCCAAAAGCTTAAGCTGTTAGGAAAGGCCAATCTGGACATTTGTAGTGTTAATTTTGCAACTTCATTTTTTTCATTCTTTCTCCATAATTATATGTACACTTGTTCTAATGATGTGGATTTCTTATTTTAATTGCTTTTAGTTTATCATAACTCAATCGTGCTATTAATGATTATTTGTTCCAATAATGGGTAAAGCATATTTTGTTGCAGATCTTTTATACAAATCCAAATTGAGCTCTGGAAGTGTACTAGAATATGCACTAGCTTTTGTGAATGCAGCGGTTGACAGACACTACAGTAAATGGAGTGCAACTCCAAAGACGGGATTTATAGACATAACAACTTCTAAGGATTTCTACCGCATTTTTAGTGGCCTTCAGTTTGTAAGTCCATTCCTTCCAAATTTTTGAACCGACCCTTGTGGAAATTATGTTCATAAAATTTTACATTAACATGTCTTTTTAACAAACTGGATAGGATTTCATTATTATTTACACAAGGCCAAAGAAATTTCAGGGCAGGGAAACATTAAAATACAAACTACAATTGAGTTTGGTTCAAATAATTGGGTTACTTTACATGCCTCAAGTGGATCTCATTGTCCATATGCATGGCATGACACCTACAATATTCACGCAGCAAGTTTCCTTAGCACCTGCTGCACCTAACTAACCAACAATTCCACAAAGAACAACATGCAAAGGATTTCCAAATAAATTATTTAAAACTTCACAAGAAAAATCCAACTTGCTTAATTAACAAAGTCTTACATTACTAGCAACAATTAAAAAGTGACATCAACTATTAAAACATATAATGAACTATAACTACAATAGAATAAATGGCATATGGAAGATAATCATAAAAATGCTCCGCCACTTAGCAATGCTTAAATCTTAACCCACCTGAATTGAAAATAGCTTCTACTTGTAGTCTTGGAGTAGCAAGGGAAGAAAGTTAGTAGGTAAAATTGACTAGATTATGAATGATAATAAGGTAACTGACAACAAATATATATAATACAATGAACTGGACAATAAATAATTGCTAAATAAAAAAAAAGTATACCACCACCACTAATTGCAAAACCACATGATTAATGCCAACCACTAATTATCATTCGATGAGTGTATTTGGGTCCATCCAATGGTCATATACCCTTACACTCTCCCTTTCTACTGTAGAGTGTAATGTCCGTTTGCCCTCCAACACATGCGGACTACGGTAGCTTAAGTGTGTTTTGTCCGGCACCTCACACTCATTTGGAAAAAAAGCACTGTTGGTGTGAAAAGAAACTAATATAAATTGTTGTATGGTTCACCATCATCTAAATGGGTAGAAGACCCATCCCAAGTAATTTTATTCAGTCATGTTCTACTCTAGGATACTATGTCCACACCATAGTTAACCATCTACACTAAAAACATGACAAAGCTGGTACTCGCCCAAAATAAAAGAAAAATTAAAACAATTTCCACTTCGGTAAAATCTCAATCAACCATTCTAACCCCTAAATTATCCCTAACTGAAATAACACCACTAAATCAGCTTTTAAAATATGCTGTAAAATCCTCCAATATAATTCTAAAAATTTTAACAATCCCTAAATATATCTATTTAATTTAAATTAAATTTCAGAATATAACATGTTCATTGGTTTATATTGAATTTGATTCCAGGTGGGGACACCTCTTGGTTGTGTTTAATGTTTCAGATAGTATTTTTCAGTTCCTCTTTTGGGCTGAATGAGTAGGCAAAAGGTCTACCCCGCTTTTAGTATGACAATATAATAAATACATAGTAAATTTAGGATAACTATGCATGAGTGGATGGGGGAAAGCTTATCCATTAATGATGGTTGGATATAAAGGAAAGCTACTGGAGTGGAAGGACTCAACAATAGATCAAAATGTTGCCCCAATAAAAGCACATTCCTACCTTTCTAGCTACTGAACCAATCAGACTCAGTGGTCAAGGAACAGCTAGCATAATGAGAGCTACAATGCATATATATTTACACGATAGTGAGCTAAATTTATAACTGAGCTAGCATTCTGAACCACTTCACCTAGGGCAGAGTTGAATCACGGGCACTACTGGGTTGGGAGAGCAAAAAACAAAATATGAACAACCATGTCACTTCCACTAGATCCCAAAGTTGGCCAAGTAATTCCTTAGAAGCAACAGATGAATATAAGGTGGCCAGCAAGCATGCGGCCCAAAGGTACTTCTTGGTTGTTGCATCATGTAAATGGGTACTGCAGCCGAAGTATCAAAACAAGGAATAAACTAATAGACTATAGATGGATCAATGTCTGCATCAAGTCGAAGGCCCATAATCTCAAAAAGTTTTTCTCTGACTATAAAGGCAGATACTTTTATCAATCATCTATGCATGAGCATCCAGAGGGACTACCAACTTTAGTTAAGGAAGGCTGTATTACATTACATCCACATCTTCACTAACACTCTCTCCTCATCTCGACATCACTAAGCAAAGTTATGTTGATGGTTCAGAAACTAGGAGGCACGGTAAAGCCTACCAATTTATTTCTTGGGATAACATCAATGAATACATGGTAGCAGTGGCCAGTAAGACTAAGATTGATCTCTCAGGGATAACATTGGCATGTAAAAAGTGCACCCAGGGTGGGGCCTATATCATCTCTATGTAGATTGAGCTTACAATCCTTCTCAATCACATCCACAATTCCAAATTTTGATATAATGGACTCCTACCATTTCCAAGCAATCAAAAGAAATTTTAGAGAATGATCCTCATGGCTGATGTGAGGGTCATTTCTTTAGCCTTTGGCTATGATAGCTATGGGTAGCAAGAGATGTGTAGGTTGCCAAAGGGTAAGGAGTGCCAGAAACCTTGGGTCTTGGATGAACTCCACAATAAACTCATTCTTGTTTTGGTGTTAAGGATGTCAATCCCACTATTCCTCAACATGGTGCATGAGAAATTGGATTGCAATTACATAGCCTTAGTGACCATTGGTAGTATAAAAGATGGACAATGGGCACATTGTGCAAAGTTTTGCTAGTGTTACAAAATGCTCTCCTAGATATAATGCAAGTAGTTGAAGTGTGTTGGGTTGCTAGAGTAAAGAGGTGTTTTAGAGATGGCACATGAGACATGTAAGGGTGGTGGAGGGAGTAGTCTCAAAAAGGGACAATGGCTACGTCGCCAAAAACATTACCTAATAGAGCAAGCTAATGTTCTTTGTTCACTTTAAAAGCAATTAAGGGATGTATAACAAAGGAATGACTACTAGGCAATAGATTCAAGAGGGCTATTTGGCAAGAGATGAGTGGGAAGCTCTCTCAAACTTGATGTAGCCAGTTGACCTTTAGTATGGCTATGGAGTACACCTTTAAAGGAGGCCATCTTCTTAGCATTCTAGGTCAGATCTCGAATAGATGAAAGGGATAACTCTTCTCGAGTCTTAAGAGTCAAATCCCAACTGAAGGTGGATGAATGAATGAGTATTGCCTCAAGGTGTTTGCATCACCTATTTATGCTTGAAGCTCTGACAATTGTTCAAGTCCATCCTTCAGCAATGGAAGAGCGGACCACATTGGCTGGAGATAATATGACCTTCCATTATATAGGTTAAAAGTCTCTCGACTGGAGCATTAGACTCATTCAATTTTCACATCAAAATTCACCAAAGATTTCTCTACTAAGAGCGTTATTCCACCTGCTTAATTTTGCTTGTTTCATTTATTAAAAAAAAATTGTATGCAGGTGGTATGCAATTAACTCACTAGGTAATGCATATGCAAAATATTAAATATACATATATTGACGAACTTATATATATTCATGCTTCTAGATTAAAAATAATATATTTCATTCATGCAATCAAATCAAATCACATGACATATAATGATCAGTTTACATCATATCATAACTAGTATGTATATAATTAATATCTAAATGTTTCTCATTTATAAAACTAGTGGTCAAGTTAACACTTACAAGTTATTAGCTAACAAACTTGATAGCTTAGGATTTTAAGTGAATTTACTTTGGTCTTATATTGGTTTAAATTAACCAAAAGGCTTTTGTTTTTTAACTACAAGCATATATGATATGCGACCACTATGAACTCTTGGACATTCATTTAGGTGCATATACAGTCCAAGGTGCAACTTTATCAAACCATGCAATTGACTTCATAATCATAGCTCCTCTCTTAAAGCATGTATGCTAATGGGAGAACTCTTGTATCTTTGTTGTTCCATTTTTCAGCATATATACTATACATTGTTTTGGTCAATTTACCTTAGAGCCAAATGTTTCAAAGTTCACCAAGAGTGTACCCGTTTCCAAAATTTTCCAAGCATCGCCCCTTTTTTCAAATAAATAAATACATAAGTAAACATAATTTAGTGTTTCATGTGTCGAGTCATGTCGGTTGGCATAGTGGAATTTATCATTCTGCACATCAATCGACTCATAAAACACTTAGCACTAACATCAAAGCTTCAGAGGGAGAAAAGTAAAAGAAAGAAGAGAAGTAAAAAAGGATTGAGGGAGAGCAAGAAGTTACGGGTTTGGTAGAGAGGTGCAGAGGACAATAGAAGCAACAATTGCTATAAGCAACGAGTGTAGTGGCCTTTGTAGACGGTTGGTGCAGCGACCGTTGTAGGTAGCGGGAGGCGTGGCCACCTTGTGACAGTGAACAACAAGGGTGGGTATGGAGAAGCAAAAGAGAGTAAAAATATAACCTAATTAATAATTATAAAATTTCTAACCTCAAAAAAATACAACTAACTTAATTAAATATGATTGAATTGAATTTTCCTATATATAAATGTAGTTTAGTTTTAAATACATTAAAATAAATCCAAATCAAGTTCACTTTAAACTAACTTAATTCTAATCATCTCATCTACTTGATTAGTTTTATTCAACTCTAAATCAACTTCCACTCGACTATGAAACTCGACATATTAATTTGATTCAAATTAATTAGATATCTAAATTTGTTTTTTAAAATGATTTTGTTGAATATTTCCAAAGATTACCTTGATTATAGGGATTATGATTGATTTAGATTAACTTAATTATAGAATCCTCTTTCCCTCCTTATGTATAAATACCTACATGTATGAGGATTAATTGGGTGAAGAAATATATTATCTCTTTCTCTTTGACATGGTATCAGAGCGAGGTTCTCCTTCTCTGACCTAATTTTTTTGTCAATTTCGGCGCCGACGTCCTTTTTTGCCGATTTCGACACCGACGTCCTTGCTGTCGATTTTGGCGCCAACGCTCTTTGCTGTCGATTTCAGCACCGACACCCCTTGTGGCCGATTTCGATGCCAACGCCCCTTGCTGCCAATTTTGGCGCTGACGCCCCTTGCTATCGATTTCGGCTATGGCTGCTTGTGGTCGTGGGTTCTTTCAGGATCGTCATAGTGGTCATTCGTGTGTTCACTATGGCCGTTCCAACCATGCCTAAGTGCTAGGCGAAGTTTGGTAAGCGGGCTGGGTTAATAATGCATCTACCAAACTATTGACTCTATCACCAGACACTGGCGATCATGATGATATGGTCTTTGTTTCTCGTACTGATTATGAGAAATTGCTTCACTCTTCTGCTAGCATTTCCTCTGCCACTACTGCCTCATCCTCTCCATGTGCATTTGCTGTATCTCATGATAAGTCTTGGATGCTAGATTTCGGTGCTTCTACTCATATTACTAGTAACAAGTTTGTTTTCTCTTCCTCTTTTGTTTCCTTATCTTTATCCCCTGTTCATCTAGCCAATGATACCTATTCTCCGATTACGGGAATAGGTGTTGTCAGACCCACTGCAAATATCACTCTTAATAATGTTCTTTTTCACCTAAATTTCGTGATAGTTTATTGTACATAAGTCAGCTAACAAAAGCTCACAACTGTTTTATATCTTTTTATCCATCCTATTGTATTCTTCATGACCTGCAAACGAAGAGGATGATTGGTGGGGGACATGAGAGGGATGACCTATACTATCTGGATTCGGTTACACCTGTCAGTTCCCCGGCACTCTCAGCTATTGTGTCTCTTTATCAGTGGCATTGTCGTCTAGGTCACTTATCTTCTTCCGCTCTCAAAAGTTTAGTTCTTGTTTCGTCTACTAATTTTCAGTCTTATGAGTTCGGCAAACACCATCATACTAATTTTCCTTCTAGAGTTGATAAACGTAGTTCTTTTGCATTTGAACTTGTTCATTGTGATGTTTGGGAACCTAGTAGAGATGTGTTTAGAGGAGGTTTTCGGTATTTTATAATTTTTGTTGATGATTATTCTCGCATGATTTGGTTATATTTATTCAAAAATAGGAGTGAGGTTCCTGAGGTGTTAACATTGTTTTATAATGAAATAAAAACTAAATATTCTGTTGCCTTGCGCATTCTTCGTACCCTTTGAGTTCACTCAGAAGACGGTGTCTACATTCTATGATTCTCATGGCATAATTCATCAAACCTCTTGTTCATACACTTCCCAACAAAATGGAGTTGCTGAAGGCAAACACCGTCATATTTTAGACGTAGCTCGTACTCTTCTTTGTCACATGCATGTTCCTAAGTTTTTGTGGGTGATGTTGTTCTCATAGTTTGCTCTCTCATAAATAGGATGTTGTTTACTGTGTTTCTTGTCTTCATCCTGACAAATCTCTTTTCTCCGTGTCTCCTCGCATATTTTGTTGTGTTTGTTTTGTTCATAATTTTACTCTTAGCTTGGATAAATTATCTCCTCGCTCTATTAAATGTATCAGATATTCTTGCACAGAAAAAAGATATCGTTGTCTTGATTCACTCACAAACACTTGTGCTTATGTTACATTTTTTGAGTCTCAACCATATTGCCCCCCCTCCTCGTGCGCGTCTAGCTCGGTTACATGATACATTAGCATCTCCTCCATTACCTATCCCACTACCCATGTCTCCCACTATAGATGCTCCGTCTCCTAAACCATTACAGGTGTACACAAGGCGTGCTCGGCTAGAATTAGATTCATGCCCCTCACCTCCTCTTCCTGCAGCTCCTGATGCTCCTCACTCCTCCGATATTGATCTACCTATTGCTCTTTGTAAAGGTATTCGGTCTTGCACTACCCATCCTTTGTCTAATCATATCTCATTTGATTACCTTGGTCTTGCGTTCCGCGTTTTTTGTTGTTTCTCTATCATCTACAGAAGTTTCAACTTTCTACTTTAAGGCTCATCAACACTCGGCTTGGCGAAATGCAATGAATGAGGAAATGTCTGCCCTCATCTCTTGTGGTACTTGGGAGCTGGTGGCTGCACCACCTTCTGTTGATATTGTTGTCTGTCATTGGGTATTTACTCTAAAATTTAAAGCTGACGGTACTATTGATCGATACAAAGCTCGTTTGGTGGCCAAAGGATTTATACAGACTTACGGTGTTGATTACTTTAAGACGTTCTCTCCTACTGCTCGCCTGAATTCTATTAGAGTTCTGTTCTCCTTGGCTGTCAATCAATCTTGGTCAATGTATCAGCTAGATGTGAAGAATGCTTTCCTTTATGGTGATTTGCACGAGACCATTTTTATGGAGCAACCTCCAGGGTATGTTGCTTAGGGGAGAGTGCTACTATGATTTGCAGACTTAAAAAGGCTATTTATGGTCTTAAACTTGGTTTGATAAATTCAGTATAATCAGTGTTGTTGGCTTCAAACAATGCAAATCAGATCATTCTGTGTTTGTACGACAGAGCACAAATGAGATTATCATTCTTATTGTTTATATTGATGACATCCTAATATCCGACAGTGATATATATGAGATAGACGAAACTAAGAAGTATTTACAGCAACACTTTATGACGAGGGATATGCTAAGTATTTCTTGGAAATTGAAATTGCTCACAACAAATCTGGAGTTTCATTATGCCAACGGAAGTATACTACATATTTACTCAAACAAACCAGATTGTTTGGAATGAAGCCGATTGATACACCTATGAATATCAATTCAAGTGCTTAGGATGATACTGGAGAGTTCCTTGAGGATAAGGCAAAATATAGAAGGCTTGTTGGGAAACTCATTTACTTAACAGTAATAAACTTAACAATAATAAGACCTGACATCTCCTTTGTCGTTGGAATAGTCAGTCGTTTTATGGATAAGCTGAAGCAAGTTCACTGGGATGCCACTATCAGGATTCTTAAGTACATTAAGAAATCTTCAAGAAAAGGATTGTCATTTAAGAGAAATAGACACCTAAAGATCAAAGCTTATTCTAATGCTGATTATGCTAGATCTAAGACCGACAGACGGTCCACTTCTGGGTATTACACTTATGTAGGGGGAAATCTAGTAACATGACGAGGTAAGAAATAAACTGTTGTTGCTAGGTCGACTACCGAAGCTGAGTACAGAGTCATGACTCACACTGTAACCGAGATGTTATGGCTGAAGAATTTGCTTGAAGAATTATGATTCACCTAAAATGAACCACTGCCAATGTATTGTTGGTGCAGTTTGCACTAAAAGTCTTAACCCTAAGGTTTTGATGTATGACAATAGGTTAAAGTTAGGGTGTTACTATTTAACAAGTTAAGCTAAGTATGCAGGATTGACTGACTTGACGGATCTAGAGGGCCAGACATCAGGCAGAAGTCCAGATGTGCGATTTTCGCAGGAAGTCCAGCTGGGTCAGAGAGGACTAGACAGTTGGCGGGAAGTCCAGTCGGGTCAGGGAGGACCAGATGATTGCCTGAAGTCCGGATGTGAGATTCCTGCAGGAAGATCTGGTGGGTCAGAGACGTCGAGGAGGTTACTCGGCAAATGGTAAGTGAGGTAAGAAACTGGAGGAGCGAATCCAGTGAGGACGAGTCCCCGGTAGGGACTTAGGCGCTGGTCCAACTTAGATCCAAAGTGGAACC
>JBBUKS010000042.1:1131831-1150207 GCA_038050645.1 Hedychium gardnerianum
TCTCGGTCAAATCTAAAATTGCAACGAAATGTGCTTCTTGCTCATCAGTAGGTAGGATCTGAGCCTTGTTCAACGCAGCACGCAGCATGGTTTTAGCAGCACAGGGAAGGAAAAACTTTTAGTTAGATATCATAAAATAGAACCAGAATAAGAACTTGCCAAAAGTAGCTTGAAGAAGAGTCAGGACGGAACTCAGCCCGAACAGATGCAGCAACCCCTTCTCATGAAGTAAAGAGCTATCAAAACTGAGGTTTTTAACCCCTTCAGTCACTTGGAGAAAACCCCGGTTCAAGTGGTGATTTTTTAAAGTTGACTGTTCGGGTGTTTGAGTTTGCCATCTAATCGGCCAATAGACTGAGGTATGGGGCATGACATAAAAAAACTAAGGTTTTCATCTTTTGTGAGATGATGACAGATGTTTTAGGAGATTGACTCCTGGACGAGCAGAAAAGAAGAAAATCCCGTTGTCCATCTTCTTTAGATAGCAAAAGTAATGAAGGATACGAGGAGAAAGAGGAAGGTGAAACAAACGAAAAATGATAAAAAATTTAATCAGAATACGAAAGGAATTTGGACCCAACTGGAAGAGAGGAATCCGAAAATATTCAGATACCTCGACAAAAAGGGGGTATAGGGAAGCAAAAGTCGTTTACGAATTGTCTTCGGAAAAAGGTTACATACCCCGACGGTGGACGGTCTGAGCGATCGTTACCATTGAGTACCTTCAGCAGATGATCGACGAGAATATTATAAGCTATCCTAAACTTCTCCAACGCTTCGCTGGTAAAACTAGATTTTATGGATTTGTACCACAGGGCCGAAGAAGATTCAGAGGCCATTTGAGACTTATAGGCACTAAAATAAAAAAGGAACTGCCAAAGCAACGAAGACGTGATAATCAGACGAAGAACTTAAGGAGAAGAGAAGCGGGAGCGAAAAAGAATGAGGGAGGAATGGAAGAACACCGGAGAGGCAAGCCAAGAAGGAGAAAGCTGACGGCGATGGAAAAACGTGCACAAATATTTTTCGATAAGAACCAAGGGTTATGTAGAAGACCTATATATACCCTACACTTTCAAAACCAGCCATTGGATGCTAAACGACATAAAGGCGGGAGGTAAGCCACAACCATTGGATTTAGAGTAGAAGATAGGTTCAAATCTGAGTAATCATCACAAAATCAACGACTCCTCGGTACCCTCATAAAAAGGTTATATCGTATTAATATGATACCACCTCGAAAGTATAATGACGCACTCACGATCAACTAAGGCAAAATCAAGCATGGGACGCTTTTAATAGGCGTGATCACAATTAATGATTCGAAATCTCGTATTTAATGTCCCAAATCTCAGATAGCCACTTAAAGGAATGTCACATGGGCGACACCTCAGGAATGAGATTAAAAACGCTACAGTCCAGTTAGTCAGACTATGTTTCCTTCGACTATACTTGAAAGGGAGACATGTGATATGGAGAATATCGAAGGAATGCCACGTGACATTTGAGGGTCAGGTGTCAACAGATGTGACCTACAGCCCTCGACTCTCCATCAGCCCTCGGCTCTAACAGCCCCCGACTCTCCAGCAGCCCCCGACTCTCCAACAGCCCTCGGCTCCAGCAGCCCCCGGCTCCAGCAGCCCCCGGCTCCAGCAGTCCCCGACTCTCCAGCAGCCCTAGGCTCTCCATCAACCGCCGGCTCCAGCAGCTCCCGGCTCTCCAGCAGCCCTTAGCTCTATCAGTCCCCGGCTCTCCTGCAACCCCTAGCTCCTACAGCCCTTGGCTCCAGAAGCCCCTGACTCCTACTGCCCCTGGCTTTTAGGCACCTCCTAGGTCCTTCGATTATAAAAGGATGTCAAACACATAAAAGGTCATCGTCATAAAGATCCTCACATTTTCCGGCAACGGACGAATGACGCATTCAACCGAACGTTCCAAACGTAAGGTTATCTTTCGGTTAAACCTGAGAAGCATCACTAATGGTAGATTAATTGTGAGTAACGCTGCGGAAAATATGGGAAAGAAACACAAAAGGTCTTCATGATCTCGACAATATAAAAATGGATAATCTCTACAATCGTAGGTACGCGCAGATAGACTATCGCATCTACAAGTTTTAGTTTTTCCTCATATATTTTTTACCTTAACTGATTTGAGCGTCGGAGAGCTAATGCCAGGAACCCTCCTGGCTATTTCTTTAACCCACTTTTTGTAGATCTCCCTTGTCTCAGGCAGAACTGCTGAATTCCTTTTTTTCTATCCTTTTTTTCAAGAGCTCTTCTATCGCCTAAAGATATTGGATTTACTCAATCTCTATTCTAAGAAATTGATGAGTCACGCGTTGATATTTCTGGATGGGATTAGTGGTAATGGAGAGAAAAACTGAGCTTGGCGGGGCATTTTCAGTAGCAATTAGATGGATATTTCTCATTGGTTTTCTTTCTTCGTAAGTTGTTAAAATCGATTCGTTGTTGTCTAGCTATAGGAACAACTCGACAACAGAGAAAGGAGCTAGCTAGAGTACGTGGATTATTTAAGCAGCATGCATCATTATAATAGTTTTAACTTTCACTAAAATTCGATATTCCTATACTGCAGATTGCTGTTTCAGCTCATCATGAGAAGAAGCCTGGAGATTCACAGTCATACCAAGCCATGCATGCCACATACGACCTTAAATCATTCATCACTAATCTTGAATTCAATATAACCACTATTTCTAGCATGAGCTTTGTACCCTTGATTTGGCTCGAGTGCGACGATATAATTCCCAAGTCGCGAGAGGAGATTACTATGTTTAATTTCATGGCAGTTCATCGACCTTCCAAATGATCCTACCGTCGCGATTGGTTTTCAATTCGGTTCAATCTTTCTGCAAAGGGCCATGGCGACTCCAGCAATGTGAGCTAAGGCAGCGCTACTTAATTGCCAAAGAAAGCAGCAACACTTCGAGGACCTGATCTTGGAGATTCATTTATTCCCAAAATTTTTACAATACTGATTCAGCCTTTGATCCATGATTTCCTTCCCAGTTCGTATCCAGAGTCCCAAAGGAGTGGTGAACTCTGCATTATACATCCACTGCCTTTCTGCTGTTACTGCGCATGCTGCACTATATAAATTCTTCTGAAATAAATTCAACATCATTTCTCACTGAATTTGTTTGATGGGGTGAATTTTCTTTTGGAGTGCAGTGACATTTATGCTGTCCCCTTGCAGTTTTCTGTCTCTATTACATCAGGCAGTTAATATTTTAAAATCTAATTATTAACATTTTAAAATTATTTTTCAAATATATTTATTTAAATTTTTATAATTAAATTGTCTAATTATTAATCTTCGCGTCGGATCGGTTCAATCCTACGGTGTTGATTTGTTCGAAAAAGCCCTTCTCATCGTCACGTGCGATGTGTAAATTATAACCGTTAGCAAAAAAACCTTTTCCCCTATCTACGCTTGCCTCCGCCTCCCGTAGATCGTCCCCTCCGTTTCACGCCACCGCCGTGGGCAACCGTGCAACAGCGCCATTTTCCATCACTCCTAACCCCGCCACCCCTTCAGTACGTCTAAGCTCTTGAGATTTTGGCTATGCCCTATTCCTCATCCAGGCTTTACAGGTACTTTGCTAACCCTTAACTCGTCGTCTTTGTGATTCTGGATGTGTGATTCTTCATCTTTTTTGTTCGGTTGTGGCATGGAACGTCTCAGGATGGGTATCGAGTGTTTCTTGAGTGAGATTTATGTCTCCCTATGATGTTTGGATATCTGACTTGTGGTTCCCCTATGAGTTCAAGAAAAGGTTGAGGTCTCTCCTGAAGAAGGTAAACTCTCCAATTTTCTCCCTAACTATACCGAGTTTTATCCTTTTTGTTCAGTCATCTTGGCTGTTAATTTTTTGGACATTTTCTTGCCAAATTTCTGCGCCATCCAAAGCCCTCAAGGGCTTCGTTAGCTTAGTAATGGTCTCTTCCTTAGCGATATGTTTGATATCTGCTTCTACAAGTACATTTCTAAATCCTAGCACAGGCTTCTAGCTTCATAACTTGTGAACGCATCTTTTTTTTTCTCCATTATTTTTCTTTCGTTGGCTTGTAGCAAGCATTTCTAGCAATAAGTTTTTCAATTTTTGACATCTGGTTGCCACCAGACTACCAAGAAAGATTTATCTCCACTGAAGAAGGTAGCTCAACCTTTTGTTTTTTTTAATCTTTTTCTATTTTGTAAATCTCAGTGACATACTTATTTGTTTGACCATTTAGGCTTTTAATTTGTTTGCTATTTTGTCTTACAAAATTTATGTTGGTTTCTCATTTTGGGCATGGGTATGATAGTAGTAGTTGAACTTGCTAGTTTGATTCTCTAAGCAATATGCCTAATGAGAATTTTTAATTTGTTAGTCATGTTGGACTGTAGCTTTTTGAGCTTTCTTCCAAATTATATCCTTTACTATTAATTTTTGTCTTTATAATGGTATCTCCATTCAAATATTTTTAGATCTTTTCAAGATAAGAGCAGGAAGTTTTATAAGCCTTATATTTTTTTTATACTATTAAAAATAATGACCATCTCCTAATAATTTAATCTTATACTTTTGAGTTAATATTCTCTCTTGTGGCCAATGTTATTTCCATTGACCAATATTAATTCGTATGCAATAAACAAAAACCATTCCTTGATAATTTAGTCTTATATTGTTTTAACCTCTAAATGCCTGTTACTTATGCTTTTCAATACTTCCAATAAACTCACTCAATTGGTTTATGTTATTTTAGGTTTGAATTTGATGTAGCCAAATTTTCAATTAATATTTGTTCACTTATTAGTTTAACTTATAGTATTTTGGGTTTAGCTCTTTAATATATACATTTATTTATTTATTTATTTTTGTTCAGAAAGCTAGGTTCATTGCTTTCACCCCCAAATCTATAGTATGCAAAAAGGGACTTTTAATAGCTTTATTTTCCTTTTTGTTATAAAACTCCACTCCAAAGCCGCAGTTTGCAAAGTGAAAGTTGTATTAGCTTTATTCTCCCTAAGATCACATTGAACTTAGATACTTTAGCTTCACCAAGATTGTTGCACAATCCTTAATGAAGAAGGGTGCAAGAGGGAGGCAACCAAACCAATTCTAAGAGATCTCAGCCCTTGATAACCTATTCAATGCAGATCACAATCATCTGTAATTATGTCGTCCCTAAAACCTTACCTCTTAATAACCTATTTTACTTCTTTCGCCTCCTTAATGACGAAATTGAAACACTCGACACCGTTCTTTTATTCTTTGGTGATATTTTCTTTCTCTTTTCTTTCGTTTTTTAGGCTTAAGATTGAAAATGGCAACTTGCACTTTCATTCCAGGTTTGGATTCTTGTTTCCACTTGCTTATATGTGGATGATCGGCGAATGCTCTTCTCTTTTTCTTGAAATTTGACAAGGTATGATTCCCATTCTTTCTTTTTCGTAGTCTAGTTTTCACTTTGGATGACCTAAGAATGTTCTCTTTTCTTTAAAGTCTAAAGGGTAGGATGCTTCCAACGATGCTGGTACCTAATGTTTTTATCTTTGAAGTTTTTTCTTGTTTCCTATATCTATTTGCTCTAGATGATCTAAGAATAAGGCTCTGGTTTTTGGAAATTCAACAAGGTATCGTTCATCTCACCCTACAAGTTATATATGATTCCATTCTTCCTCTTCTCGGATGGGGCGAAATTTGTCCTATCCTGGTACAATCCTCCTAATCGAGAGATCCTCCTCTCATGTCAGGGAGGGATTTGCCCCCATCGAGACATGTCGTTCTTCTTATTATTCTTGGCCGCGGAATCAAACTCTGCTTTTCTCCTCGGTTGGATTATTATCGGTATTCAGGTATTCTGGATATTCTTGTTCTTGGTCGTGGGATCGAGCTCCTCTCCCGAGTCGGATTATTATCACTATTTAGGTATTCTGGGCATTCTTATTCTTAGCCGTGGGATTGAGCTTCTCTCTCACGTTGGATTACAGTCGATACTTAGGCATTCCGGGCATTTTTCTTATTATCTTCATGGATGTGGGATCGAGCTACTCTTCCCGGTAGAATTATAATCGGTATTATGCATTCTTATGCTTTTATCTTCATGGCCGTGAGATCAAGTTCCTTTCTCCGATCGGATTATAATCAGTATTCAAGTATTTGGTGCATTTTTATTCTTGGCCGTGAGATCAAGCTCCTCTCTTTGGTCGGATTATAATCAATATTCTAGGCATTCTTGGGCTTATTATCTTCATGGCCGTGTGATCAAGCTTCTCTCCCTGGTCGGATTATAATCGGTATTCAGATATTCCGGACATTCTTATTCTTAGTCGTGAAATCAAGCTTCTCTTTGCGGTCAGATTAGAGTCGGTATTTACGCATTCCACACATTCTTCTTCTTGTTATCTTCATGGGTGTGGGATCGAGCTCCTCTCCCGGTTAGATTATAATCGGTATTCATGTATTCTGGGCATTCTTATGCTTATTATCTTCATGGTCGTGGGATTGAGCTCTTTTCCTCGGTCGGATTATAATTGGTATTCCGGTATTCCAAACATTCTTATTCTTTGCCATGGGATCGAGCTCCTCTCCCCGATCGGATTATAAATTGTATTCAGGTTTTTGGGCATTCTTATGTTTATCTTTGTGGGTGTGGGATAGAACTCCTCTCCTCAATCGGATTATAATCTGTATTCAGGTTTTCTGCACATTCTTATGTTTATTATCATCGTGAATCAAGCTCCTCGCCTCGGTCGGATTATAATCGATATTCAAGTATTCTGAGCATTCTTATTCTTAGCCGTGGGATCGAGCTCCTCTCCCCGGTTGAATTACAATAGTAATTGATTCTTATTCATGGCTGGATTGAGCTCCTCTCTCCGGAACAAACGAAACATATATTTTGGTATTCTGGACATTCTTATTATATTTGGCTGCGGGATCGAGCCCTTCACCTTGATTAAATGAAATAAATATTCTGGTTTTCTTGACATTCTTATTATTATCCTCATGACTAAGGGATCAAGTTCCTCTCTCCGGTTGGGGCAGAATTGGATTTCTGATATTCTCGACATTCTTCTGGTATTCTGGGTATTGAGATTATTATCCTCATGATCGTTGGTAAGTCCCTTTTTATTCCAGAGTCTTGATAATGCTCTTTAATTTTGTAAAACTTTCCATACTTCATTTGGACTTTTAATTGTTCTCTATCATAGACTTCGAAATTTGTATTGACCTACAATTGCAGTTAGTGCACTATTCAGCCACTATTTACTACATTACCTATTTAAATGTTGATTCAGTGGAATGCATGCTTATATAAGAGATAGTACGATTGTCATACAAAGAAATATATATACATTAGCACTTTGTATCACGTTGACTTTGAGAATGGCACAAGTTAATGATATGCTCGATGATATTCTAAGGTACTTCACATACCAATTTGATTAGCTGATATGGTTTCTGTTCCTCTGTATGACTACTAATATTAACCTTTGACCTGCCGTGCTTGTACTAGTGTTATCTTGGGAGGTAGTGATGAGACAACTACAAATGAAGAAGATGACTCGAGGTATTGCATCTTTGATAATTGTTTTTTATAGTCGTTTCTTCTTTTTATTGACTTATTTCCTGGTAGAGTTGATACCACAAGCTCTCTTGAACTAAACAGTGACAACATTGGATATGTTGGTATTTCAATTTAATGTATTATTTGAAATTTATATTATAAACTTGAATAGCTTATCTCTTGTTTTGTTTTAATTATGTTACCTCATGTCGTTTCGGCCTTGACACACTTGATATGCTTACATACACATCAAGATGAACTTAAAGAGCACAACAAAGAATTGCTTAAAAATTAATCCATTTCATTGAGCCATGCTAAATATAATAAGTGTGCTTACATTTATTCCTATCTAGAAGGTGGTGATCAAATTAAATAAGCATTTGATATAGTTACCTTAAGGGCTCCAAATATAAAACTAGTTAAGTGATGCCATTAATGCTTTATCTTAATAGATGAAAGAGAATTTACAGTGAGGATTGTGGAAATTGGCATATAGATCTTGATGCTTCAAATTGTATACTGTACATTAACATTAGTAAGCTTGTTTGGTTGTACTTGATGTTCTTTGTCATCATATAATTCTTCTTGTATAACATCTGTAAAGATCTAGGGCAAAATGTGCTATTCACAAGTCATATTTTATTTATTTGCAAGTTTTGGAGTTAGTAAATTTATGATTTGTTTCTTAGATAAATGCTGGAGATTTAGAAGCATCAGGTGACTCATTCTCCTACTTGAAAGTGCTCCTGTTTTTTTATCTAGAATTTTGTGTCATGCTTTCTCCTTTAGATGGATATTTGAATTTTATATCATGTCTTCCCTTTTAGATGCTCAAATATTATGTTACTAGGTAATGACCCACACCATTTTGGATGGTGTCAGCGATAGTATACGGATAATGAGAAGGATTCCATATGAGGACAAAATATATAGTAGTAGAAAATTTATATTTTATGATTCATCTTTTTTTCTATAAAAGCACTTTCCATAGGCAAATAATAGATTAATTAATAATACACAAATAGAGAAAAAAGGATAATAATTATTTCATATTTTATGAATTCTTAGAGATATTCTTTGGATAGTTGACCAAAAGATTATTTTAGAAAATAATATATAAATAGCGCAAATAACATTATTTTTTTCTTCCTTCTTTCAAACTTAATCGTGGTCTCTTCTTTGTTGTTCTCAATGGTCTCAACAAATTATAATTGTCATCATCTTTAGGTGAAGCAACATGAAGGTAAATTGGTCTACATTTAAAAGAGTAGTTTTTACAAACTTGAAGAAAAATTAATCACACTTCATTATATCCGTAGGAACATTGCGAAGGATATACAATAATTTATGTTGTTCTAACAATATTAGAATCTTAGAGATATTCTTTAAGGTTCTTCAACACTAGTTTGAGGCTACTGTGTAGAATAGATTGCTCTTATAAGATTCAATAAGGCAGCAAGTAGAGAGAACTAAGGTATAAAAAATAGACGATTCATTCCCAACCAACACCCAAGACCTAGTGTAAGTTTTGAATTCCAGCCGCATGATTTCTAGGTTAAGATTGAGCAAATTGTTCTTGAAAATACAAATTTTGATCTTGAGCATTCATTACATCTATCTTTTATTACATTTGCAAAGAGACTCTTGGTTTAACAAATCTATCTTTTATTACATCTGCAAAGACAGTCATGTGTGGCATTGTGATAGACAATTAATGAAAATGTAGAAAATCACTTATTGAACACATCTTCCTTGCGCATATTTCGTTCCTTTGCAGCTAGAGTTCAAAGCCAAAGTTGAACCACTAAACTAAAAATCACAACATGAAGTCAATACACTTTCCATTCCTTACAAGCGCTAACGAAAAGTAAACTATAATATTTTTGGTGCTTTCCCAAACAGAATGGTGCTTGCATATGCATATTGTAATAGCTGAATGGTCTAAATTATTTTGTTATAACCTCAACAATGATAATAAAAAGAAAAGGAGATAGATGACTTCATTGCCTAACTCCTCTACTATTCTTGAAAGTTGACCCTACAACTCCATTTATTAGTATAGTATTGTTGCCTGATGTAAGAAACAACTCCATCTATCTAATCCAACTTAGAGGAAGACCATTTAGCTTAAGGACAATGTTGTGATTGAGCCAATTCACCTCGTCGAATGTTTTTTTCAAAGCCAATGTTAATTACAGCTGCACTTTTACTTGCATCACCAGTTTAACACTTCAGTGTCACACAAAGCAATCACCCCTTTTTGAAAGCATATTGAAATTTTTATGACTTTATGTAGTTTAGTTGTACTTAGCCATTAATTTCACAATGCAGATTTTTGATGCTATGGGCCTAACATCTTGAATAAGAATCCTACTTTCTTTCTTCGAAATAAGTGTCAACAAAGCTTGTTGTATTGCCTTCATAAAGCTGATGTATTCAGTTAATTCTGAACAATTCCCTAACCTCAACAATTCCCTAACTTCATGCTTCTTTTCCTTTCCATGACAATATATGGAAGTAAGCATTGTTTGCATTAGATTCTTTGATTCACATAAATTTAGCTATGTGCTTCTATTGACTTTCTTTGACTCTAAGAATCAGGTCTGTTATTGAGTTTAAAGCCCTTCATCAATTTCATCTTGAGTAAGTTTGCTGTGAAAATCAAGGTCAGACTTGGCTGTAAGGCATATAACTGGCACGATTGATGCCTCTACTACTACATGATCATATCTAGCAGCAACCTCCACATCAGCAATATGCCATGGATGCATAAAGGGGTTGGTAGGAGAAGTGTTCTCTAGGTTAATATCTTCAACCACTTACTATTATCACTTTTTACCAATTTGATATCTTTAGCATTCAGCAAAGTGAAATTGCCTGAGTTATTAACACCTGTTCGATTCTTGAGCTTCTTTTATTGAACTAAACTTTAGATGAGCTAGTGTCTTAGCTATCCCTTTTCTTCTTTTTAAGAGATTTAATGGACTTTTCTTTTGTATCCATCCTTTCTATCTTTTATAGGAAAAGCAACCATCTCCATAGAGAAAGCCAAAAGCCACAAAAGGTTAGCTAGGGCCATCTGGTAAAGCTCGCTATTATTGGAGAATGTAAATCCTCCACCATAGTGTCTATTCCATCTTTTGCCTGAGTTGGAAAAATAATCATTTTATAGATGGCTATAATTCGTGATTTTAAGTTTCAAAGTATACTTTCTTATTGTCTTATTATTTAATTCTAGTTTCTCATCAAACAAAAAATCTTCTTTCTCAGATCTATAATACCTTGGTGCACTATCTTCTCCTTGCCAATTAGATGGAACTGTCTTAAAGTTGTGTTAAGAAGTCTAGCTTGAAGCAGTTAAGGTTGACTACCTCATATCTCTTTCCTATATAGGGTTAGGTAAATGCAAATTATCTTCTTACTTCCCGGTTAGAGTTAGGTTTCCTCAAGATGAACCATGTCAAGACCAAATGCTTCCTTTATGTTTTGTTAGAATTTTGCTCATAGGATAAGATTAATTGTTTTTTCTAGTATTATATATCTTACTAAGATGAGATCTCATTTTACAAACCAAAGATAAATAGATTACAACATAAGTTATATGCGTGGAAGTAAATCCATTGTCATTTTTATTAGCATATCCTTTTAAATCCTTAATATTGCATTATACCATACCCAAATATCCTTGGATTTGTTATGTTACAAATATTGTAAAACTTATATCAAATTTCAAAGTAGTTTCCCACCTTAATTAAAATATGGTACATGAAACATAATTAAAGTGGAAAAAGAAATCAAATGGCAGAAACACATGGATCAAAAAGAGAAAAAGAAATCAATGGTTGCTCAGTCTAGTGTAAGCCAACAAATTTAGAATTTTTCCACTAAAAGTGTGGTTAAATTTGTATAATAGAATTGTTGGGAGGGGTTTAATTATCATAAAAAATGAAGAATTGTTTCATATTCAATATAGTGTGGGATATATTCTAAGAAAAATAAAAACAGAAAAAAAGGATGAACTACCTTATAATTTAAATTAAAAAAAGTAAATGGTACAATTGACTTATAAAATTTTTGGATATCTCTCTCTTATTTTAGTGGAGCTTATTTATAAAGTTAATTATTTATATCTGAAACATGAATTATTTAACTATTTTATCAAATTAACTTTTTTATGAATTGTTCCTCAAGTACAACTACTAATCAAATACTATTTCCACCACCATATGATTAGACGACATTTTTTTTATTAAGAACAATGCTTAAGCTTTATATTAAAAGATACATACAATAAATTAAAGCATAGTGAAAGTACAAAATTTGCTTTTGATGATTAAAAGGTAAGAAAGAAGTGAATATATAGCTTGAAAACTATTACAACGTAAAGAGAATTAATTAGAAAACACCAAAACCTCATGCCTAATTACTTTATGTCCCACAAATTGTTGCAAAGTCACACGAAATCTTGCAGAACCCAAGGCCACTTTTAAACCACGTGTGAATTAAACTAAAAAATATATGAATAGAGGACCATCAATTGGCATCAAGAAAATAGAAAAAAAAAGACATAAGCACCTCAATCCATTTTCAACTATAGCTCCATTAGATCAAAAAGGTTGTAGAAATTGATTTATTTGAATTTTAGATGGTGAAAAATATATAATCATTTCCATCGATTAAAATATTGCTTACCCTAAAGTCATTACTTTTTCACCATTAATAATTTTATGTTAATAATTCACCAACTAAGTAAAGCGAACTAAACACTTAAAACTTAAAAATTAAAACACATGAGTTACCTTAAATTTTCAACATACAATTATACTAATAAATAAGAAATGAAATCAGAGACTTGTATATCATATATAAAAGACAACAAAGTAACTAGGTGATCATAAAAATATGTAATTTATATTATGATGCAATAGCTCATCATGGTGTTGCTCCTTTAAACATAAGGACCACGAAAGCATTTATTAAATTTATAGGGCATTTGCGAACCTTGGTCAAATATTTAAATTACAATTCCAATGCCCTCATTAGCTCTAACTCAATCTCTAGTAGAACTTTAACTAGCTCTTAGATGGCACCTTTATAACTTCTACACATGCATTAGAAGAGTTGTAGGGGTAATGCCCAGAGAACTTCTTGATGTTGATGTCAATCAACTTTCTAAGTGAGTTGAGGTCAATCAACTTTCTAGAAAAGTATCTGTATAGGACAATTAAAGAAATTTATTGTTAATTATGATATAAAGGGAAGTAGAAGAAAGCTTAATGGGAGGTATGGAAATGTCTTAGTGTGTCCTAGGAAGAACTCTAGTCAAGGAGTTTTCACTGAGGAGAAGGACCACTCTTCTTCTTTGTTGGAAAACCATCCCAAGATACCATTACTCTCTCATAGCGGGTGACTCCCACGTTGATTTTATATGTGCACTAGTAGTGGGCCAAGTGCTCATGCTCATCTAGAACTTCTCCATTCTTAAAGCCTATGGTAATTTAACTGATTGAGTATGAAACTGCTAGGCTCATTCTCAATGCCACTTTCTTTTACATGGTTTAGCTTCACCGAAGGTCACCAACACATCGAGAGAACCCATTATCTTATTCCTTAATAAACCTACCTCATCATGCAAACCTAGCCTAAGAGAAAAGTCCAACCAACACAACAATCTCAATGCAAAGTATTACAAGGAATGCGCTAAGTGTCAAATGATTTTGCATGCGCCCTACCATTCAAAATAGAGAAAATTTATGGGGAGGCATGAAAGAGGCTTGGGGTTTTCTCGTGTAAGGAGAAGATGTTCCCACAAACAAGAACCACTACACTTCCAAAGAGGACACATGATGCTAAGGTTGTATCAATTACATACACTCATTTATAGTCTTGATAGTGCTCTGACTTTTATTCTATCTCAGCTTATCTTATTCTATCTCTCCTTCCCGATAACTAATGTTCTAGCTTAAACTTGTTTTATTTGTCTAAATATTGTAAAAATTCAAAGTCACTTGCTTTGCTATAACTTTGCTTTGCTATAACTTTAACTTGGGCACAGTTGTTCATGCTTGATTTTGTGGACAATGAACTGGAAATTAGAATCGCGTGCTTTTGTTAGCTTAATTCAGCACCATATTATGTTGACATAATTGGTTCTTCTAGAAAACATGTGGCCTGCGTGATTTTGTGCCGCAATTTTAAGTGGTCCTGCAGAAGCTAAGGATCAGTTATGAAAAGCTGGCTAAGTTTGTATCAATGTTGCTGCTGGTTTGAATCCTTCTTTTTTTTGCTTTTTGTTAATTTTAATGTCTCCTTGCTTCTTAAATTATGTCTTTGCTTTGCTCTTCTCTGGGATGTTTGATGTTTGTTTATTTTCCCTTGGTTTAACTATCATTAAGCCAAGACATAATTATGTCAAAGGATGTACGATTGTCTCCTTGCTTCTTAAATTATGTCAAAGGATCACCAATTGATTTTTTGCTCATCACTATCATTCATTTACTCGGATTGCTTGCTTTGCTTGCCACTTCCTCCAATTTGGTTATTCTCAACTTCTCTTCATCGCAGCCTCTTCCTCAGTTATTGACTTTTACTACCCTATGTTGGTATGCTCATCTGCATGGGCTTGTACCCAATGGGCTCGTATTTAAAACCTACTTGGTACATCTTTTACCTGGAAATGTCTAGTTATTATTTTAGTGTTTCTCGTTAACTACTTTGTTTTGGATGTTGAGGGAGCTTGGTTATAACTATTTATGCTCATATCTTGAGCATTCCTAATGTTCCCAACCTTTTTAGAGTGTAAATGTTTAAGTTCAATGAACCTAATCTTATATTTTTTGGTTATTCTATTTGCTTAATGATTTTAAGATGATTTATTAACTTGCTTCAGTCTTTATATCCATTTTGTTTTTTTTTTCTTTCTTTTTTGTACCATTTTTGAAGCATCAAACCTTTTGTCTTCTCTCTCTTTTCTCGCACCTTTCTTTATCTAAAGAGCTACTTAGCCCATTGAAGACATTTTGTGAGTAGTTTCTCAATCAAGGGGCAGTACCAATTTCCAACTCTCATTACTTAGTAGAGACACTTCCCCCAAGTGCTAGTTAGCTTGAAGTATCTTAATGAGCATATTCCATCTATGAAGTCCATTGGACCCAACCTCAAAACATATACAAAAGGAAGCAAGTGGAATACGAGTCTATTATAAAGAAAATAATTTCATGCACGTGTAACTTTCCATGTCTATATTCGAAATATCAACTGAATGAAATGATTGTATCACTAGATGGACTTAATAAAGCTATATTAACCAATTCTAAAATTCAAATACTAAATACTATGTTACATTTTTTTTACTCCATGTCGGTAGCTCATATTTAATCTACCAAAATAATTGTTACCATTTATTTTTAGGTCATTGAATCCTATATTTTTTTTTTGTATTTTTGCATTTTAACTTTACGTTTGTCCTGCTTGCTGTTGATACTTTTGTTTGTCCTATTCTGAGTTTTCATGTTGATACTTGTGTTCGAGGGATTAATGATCATTGCTTCAATAATGGAGTGAATCTGAGGACAACTAAGCAGGTTCTTAGCCTAGGTCCTACTTTTGTTGTGATGAAGTTTGTAGTAAGTTCTTATACACTTGTTTGTATATGTTCCTGCTAACAAATTAGATTTTTGATTGCTCAAATTGTCTAGGTTTTCTAGATATCCTCATGATGTATGGTGCATTTTCAACACCACGTTGATTAGGATTCCTTGTCAGAATTCCATTCTGTCATCGCTTAACGGATTTATCGTTGGCATATTGTATGCCTAGTGAGATGGATGCACTAGGTAATCTTTTTTCTTCCTTCTTGTCTGTCTTTGAGCTTTCAATTGGTGCCATCTTCTTGTTCCTTGTAATTGGCACTAGGTTTTTTTTCTCCGTCAAGGAACATTACTATGTTTCAAGGGGCATGTATGAGAGGACTATTGAATATATTAAGTAAGCTCCTTTCTTCCTAGCAACATGTATGAAAGGAGCATTGACAAAATGCACTATTTTGATACACTTAAAGTTCCATATGATGATTTCCTTTATTATCATTGAGTGGTTGGCTTTCCAATTCTTTTACCTAGATTTCTTGCCTCTCAACTATTTCTACTTTGAATTTTGACCATTTTGTGATGTTTTGTATTGATCACTCTAGCACTCATACTTGATTTGTGATTTGATAAAATGCTTAGGATTCAACAATTAGTTTGAATGATATTAGGGTTATATTTCTTGTCTATTGTGTTACCAGAGTTTTACTCATTTCTAGTAATACATACTCAAATTTAATCTGATATTTGTTTATCTTATGACTCAATCTAATGAACATAATGTGATAGTGATATACCACTATTGTATGAAGATCTATTCATAAGCCATTGTTGCAATATCTCAGCCATGACAAATAATTCTTTGCAGTTTTAAATTCTAATAATATGAACATATATATAAGGTAAATTAACTTCTAGGGTTTTAGTTTTTGTTCCAAGTTCTGGCCTATTGGTGGCTTGGTTACTATTTGAACTTTGAATGCTTTTCTGATCATATCAACAAATGATGTTTGATGATGATCTAATATTTCATATTTCAAATATGTACTTTTCTGGTTGGTCATTCTTGGCGAAAAGTTTTCATTTGTCTATTTTCACAGGAAAGTTACTTTCATCTCTGCATTCCGACTATTTGTTTAGCAACATTTTCATCTTCACACTTTATCCTCTTTTTTTTTCCGGATCAAGCCACTTGTATCAACAACTAAAACTATTGTCATTTTTTGGGACTTGCTATACTCATGACATGATTTGGTGTCTCGGAGTAAGTTGATATACCACTTTTTTCTTAACATTATTTTTTCTCTTGTGCTATCTACTCTATGGAATATAGTGAAATTATGTATTCTTTTTTTTTTTGTTTGCTGTATTTTTTGCATTTTGTATGTAAAGCTTTGAATCAGTCTAGATTATACAATTAGTAGTACTGAAGTAGCCTTTCTCATGCATACCTGTAATTGTTGTACTGACTACTGTGAAATAGTTTGCATGAAGATCGCAGGGTGGAATACTGAGCTGTTTAAATTGTTTGTACACTTTCTCATATTGAGCTCAATGCTTCAAATATGATAGTTTTTAATTTGACTAGAAATTCCAATTTATTTTTTCTTTCTCCTGCTTTTTGAGATGAATTCTCTTCTTCATTTGCATTATTATTATGACAACAAAATCAGCCTATTAGGTTGTTGCTGATCGCTTGATCATAATAATGCTTTCTGCGGACAATCATAATGCACCGACAATTCTTAGCCGGTGCCCATATTTTTGCTGTATGTTGTTCTTGTTGTTTCCTTTGGTTCCTTTACAAAGTACCTTGCACAATTATATTATAATTTAGAGAATCCCACTTTAATAATATGCAAAGATAGTTGCCATGCTCAAAGCCTTTTGTATGGCTCATGAAAGGCTTGGTTTTTGAAATCAAGCAGTCAAAACAAGCATATAAATAATCATTTTGTTTCTCGGCTACTGTAGTTCTCTTAGGATCGGCATGATTCCCTTCAACTATAGAGCATCATAAAATTTCTTTGATTATGATGTGTAAGTATTACTTATATTTCTTGTCTTGTGGATGAACTTCGTGCCAACTTTTAGAGCAAGTTAATATGTATCCTCTGTAGCAGCTTCCTGCTACGAATGCAGCTTTCAAGTTATTGGTTCTCTTATATTCCATAAATTGTAGCAGATTAATGTGTTTAACTACTCTTCTGATTAGTATTTCAAATTGTAGCTAATTGCTTGCCATATTCCATATTAAAGAGTAAAAACAGAATATTCCATATTTCAAATTGTAGCTAATTTATCCGATAGCTAAATTAAAGAGTAAAATCATTTACCTCGAAATATATATATATATATATATTCAAATAATTTTATTAATATAGTTAAAATTATTTATGTAATTAAAATGATTTAATTTAATTAAAATTTTAAAACTATTATACAAAGTTTAAAAAAATTGATTAAATAAAAATAAAAATAATTTTATTCTATGTAGTAATAATGCTAAAATAAAATATTTTTATATAACAATAAAAATATAACATCCGTCATGGAACTGTTAGCATTCCGTCCATCCTTGCATTTTCGATAAATAGAAACTGCCTTAGAGCTTCTTCCGTTGTCTTCCCATCGCTTTCGCCGTTGATCCGCGAGGAAGCATGACGGAGAAGCTCACCGGAGACTAGATCTCCGAGTTCAAGGAGGCCTTCGTCTTATTTGACAAGGATGGAGATGGTTAGATGCCTTCGTTCCGAACCTAATCTTTTCGGTGTCTGATGTTCGATCCCTTCTTTTGATTCCTTTTAGTACCCCTTAGCTTATTTTGATTTTGACATTCTATTCTTTTTCATTCACATTTTGGCAGGTGGCATCACTACCAAGGAGATCGGGACTGTGATTCGTTCACCGGGTCAGAACCCTATGGAGGCAGAGTTATGGGACATGATAAATGAAGTCGATGCAGATGGCAGTAGGACAATCTTTACATGTAACAATACATGGATCATTTCGTTCATTCTGTCTTATTCAAATTCCTCAGATGATGAAAAACAAAATAGGTGTCCCTTGATTAATTTGTGTGCCATTATATTTGCACAATAGTGTTTTTAGGTTGTCCAATCTGTGTTTTCTGATGTTATCGACATTAGATTATTCATTGGATCAGATATGTTTTTCTCATGATCTCTAATTCCTGTATATGATTTTGCC
>JBBUKS010000042.1:1173115-1188427 GCA_038050645.1 Hedychium gardnerianum
GATGGGGAGGAGAGTTCTTGGTTGTGGAGGAGAGGAGGAAAGAAGGAGAGGAAGATCTAGATCTTGGATCTTTGAGAGAAGAGGGGAGATCTTGCACTTTGGGGTTGGGGGAAAGCTTGGATCTAACTCTTGGATGGGTAGATCTAGCTATGAAGAAGAGAAGAGGAGGTTTTTGAAAGAGAGAATGCTTTAATCATCTTTGGAGATGTAAACATAGGAGGTGGAGAAGAGGGAGAGTTGAGTAGAGAGGGGGGCATGGGTAGGCAGCACGGCTGTGGATTGGGTTACACGGTCGTGTCCTAGGTTTTTTATAACCCTAGGGCCACCACACAGCCATGTTTAAAAACATGGTCAGGGTTATTCTTGTTTTCCCTGCACGGCCGTGTGTGAAAAAACATGGCCATGTGCTAAGTAAAATTTTTTTTTGAGAGGGAGAAGAGAGGAGGAGACACGACATGGCCATGTTTGACAAACATGGCCGGGGGTTGAACTCTGTTGACCAGGGGTACGATCGTGCTTGGGAGGCACGACCTGCTCTTGAGATGTTTCTGCCTTGGAAGCACGGTCGTGCTTTTTGGGCATGGCCTAGGCCTAAATCCTTGTAGCAAGAGAAGGACGGTCGTGCCTCCAGGCACGACCTGAGCTTGAGAATTCTTTGGATGAGTGGCATGACTATGCCTTAGGAGCACGGTCTTCCTTTGACTCGTGCTGATGGGGAGCACGACCGTGTGGGGAAAAACACCTTCAGGTCCTACTTCTTATTTTGAGACCCTTCCTTTGGCTTTTTCAGCTAGTTCTCCCTCAATTGGCCTCCATGCCCGTGGAAATTCCATGGCCAACTCGTGTGGGCCTTTAAACCTACAATAGAAAAAAATATAAAGATATTAACAAAGATAAAAAAAATTAAGAAATAAAAACTATATCTAATGTAAACTCTTGGGTTGCCTCGTAAGAAGCACTTATTTTAGGTCATTAGCTCGACCCCTGATTTGGCTCAACTTGAAGCCTTAGCCTCAAAGGGGTTATGTTCCCCTCCTCCATGGCCATCTAGGCTTGGACCCTTTCTTTCCATCCTGGCTTTCTCCAGGATGATGTACATTTTAGAGTTGGGTTCAACCCTTTTTCCTATGCCATCAGAGTATGGTTCTTCTGGTGGATTCTCCATCTCCTTCAGAGATTTCTTCTTGGACTCTACTTGTTTAAGTTCATCATACCTATTGCATTCATCAGATACAAGTAGAGTATAAGAGAAGTTAGATAAATCAAAACAAACTCTATCCTCTCCAACTACCAATGCGAGCTTGTGAACTTTCACATCAAATATAGCTCCGACAGTGGCCAAGAATGGTCTTCCTACGATGATTGGGATTTTTGAATCCTCATTCATCTCTAGGACTACAAAGTTGATAGGGACCAAAAAGTTTCCTACCTTAACTGGCACATCCTCTAGAATACCTAATGGGTATCTATGGGTGTGATCTGCTAGTTGTAGTGTAATAGTAGTGAGTTTCAAAATTTTAAATCCTAAATTATTACACAATGAAAGAGGAATGAGGCTAACACTAGCCCTCAAATCATAATTTTTTTTCTAAATAGTAGTTGTTCTGATGGTGCAGGGAATAGAAAAACTTCCTGGATCCTTCAACTTCGGAGGCATATAGTTTGATATTAAAGCACTGAACTCCATGGTCAGGGATACCATTTCGACACCATCTTTCTTGCGTCTTGTTGATAGGATACTCTTCATGAACTTGATAAACTTGAGCATTTGCTGTAGAGCATCCATAAGTGGGATCTCTATGGATAATTCCTTGATCTTCTTCAGAAATTTGTCAAACTCCTCATCCCTTTTTGCATTTAAAATCCGTTGAAGGAAGGGTATGGGTGGTACGAATCTACCTTGTGGGCTAGCCTCAATCGATTCGTCATTCTTAACTTCTTCTTGGATGTGTTCGTTTTGTGTATAAGAAGGAGATGACTCCCCGATCGGCGTACGCTGTATCCCTTCAAATGTAGCAGTCACTTGGGGTTGCCCCAAGGTCCGTCCACTTCTTAACTCAATGAGATTACAATGCTCAACTAGATGACCCTTATTGTCTTGAAGAAGTGCTAGCTACTTGTGTCACTTGATTGTCCAAAATCTTTAAGTTGTTCTCAATGTTATCCATTCTCCCACAAATCTTCTTGATATCATTCTTCATTTCCAATTGGGGTGGCTTGCATTTCCTCAAGTAATTTCTCTAGACGTGAGGGTTGTGAAGTGTGCTAAAAATTTGATGTTTGCCCCACTTGCTCTTGATTGTTGTTGCGATAGGAGAAATTTGGGTGATTCCTCTATCCAAGGTTGTATGTGTTAGAATATGGGATGTTGGGCCTAGATTTGAAATTCCCTATTGCATCTACTTGTTCAATTTGAGCTAATTGTGTAGTTATGGCTTCAAGTGGACAAGTTTCCTTTACAGGCTCCAATTCATAACATATTTTGCATCTTGCACTGATTGCATTGACCTGATTGGTATTCATAGCTTCAAATTTCATTGTAAGGGCATCCATCTTAGAAGTGAGTAAGTCCAAATTATTAACCCCATGTATTCTAGGAATTTTGATTGGGTTGCTTCTTTCTAACATCCACTGGTGGTGATTCATAGCTACACTCTCTATTATTTCCTTAGCTTCATCTAGGCTCTTGTTCAATAAAGCTCCACTTGCTGCGGAATCCAAAGAGACCTTAGTTTGATAGCTAATTCCATTGTAAAAATTATGAATGATTAGCCACTTTTCTAGTCCATGATGTCAAAGAAGTCCTTTGAACAATGGATAACCAAGGGATCTAAGGTTCGAATCTCAACTACGGCGCACTGCAAGAAATTTTTCTTCTAGTGAGAAGCGGGCCTAAGAATGTTGTCCATTGTGGATGGGCCTCCATTATCACTTCTCGATTTACCCCAGTGGCCGGTGGAAAACTTCCGTGGGGCCGGGCCGGTCATCCCAAGTCCGACGTTACCCGACCTGGTTAATCATTTTTTTAAGAAGTCCTTTGAACTTATCTCATGCTTCATAGAGGGATTCCCCATCATTCTATTTGAAGCTAGCTATTAAGTTCCTCATATGTGTCGTCTAGCTTGAAGGAAAGAACTTCTCAATGAATACATGTTTACATTGTTCCCAGGAAGTAATATTGTTGGGAGGTATGAAATTTAACCATGCCTTTGCTCTATCTCTAAGTGTGAATCCAAACAATAATAGTCTGATGGCCTCTATTGCCACTCCATTAATTTTCATGCTGCCACAAATTTCATAGAATGTCTCTAAATGTTGATTAGGGTCTTCATTGGGTCCACCCCCGTATTGATTTTGCTACACCATGGATATCACCGCAGGCTTAATTTCAAAATTATTTACCTCAGTAGTAGGTTTGGTGATGCTAGACCTGAGGCTCCTTGCATAAGATGTGATGTGGTCTTTGAGTGGTTTGTTTTCCATTTCTATTTGTACTTACTCTTCTTTTGGATTATTCTACAGATTTCTTCTTCTTAAAGTTTTATCTACCTCTAGATCAATTGGCAATAGATTATCTACAACTCTATGCATATAAGAGTAAACTCCAAATCAAGTTTTCATGTGGAGAGAAAGAAAGAATTAGGGTATGAATCAAGAAACAAAAATTGAAATATTTTTGGATTATGTATGTGTGTAAAATGAAATTGCAATATTTTTGGATTATGTATGTGTGTAAAATGAAATTGTAATATTTTTGGATTATGTATGCATAAACAAAAAACACAATTTACAAGTAAATAAAATATAAATTTTATTAACAAAAAAAAATGGTCTAGGCTAACTAAGTCACTAATCACTAATATTAATCTCAGAAGTCCCCAGCAACGACCACAAAAACTTGTTATGCTCCCGCAAGTGCATGGTTATGTCATCAGTAATATAAAAGATATCGATCCCATAAGGACTGTGGATTAATGCACTAGTGAGTTTCTGAAGTAAGTAGCTAGACTAATCTAGTTGTGTGAAAGCTTGTAAACTTAAGTGAGAGAGAGGGAGTGAGAGTGTGTGGGAGGTCAAGGTCCAAGAAGAGAGGGAAGAGACTTGTGAAGGTTGGTTTAGGAAGCGATTCTAGTTTTTTGGTTTCACTATGATGCTAGATAATATCCCTATAACATGTCTCCTTATTCTCCATACTTACTCCTATATAGCTAGGGTTAGTCTCTATGTCAAGGTTTTGTAACTCTAGAAAGTGGGTAAGTGTCGATGCCCTTTGTCACTAAGGGCATAATAGTTTGGTTAACTGAGAATCCTTTGTCAATAAGGATCTCCCGATTATCCATCTAGTAGCAACCTTAACATAGAAGCAAATCTTCTAAATCTATATACATTACTCAGATACACATTTCGTCAAACATGTACAAGACACAACATATATAGCATAAGAGGTAACATATCATAGAAATATGAAATTTACATATCTATAGTTCGTACATCATCAATAACATCATAGTTACTTCCTAACCCTAGAATGTGAAGAATCTACTCCATGAACAAGGAGAGAAAGTATGAAGACAATAAATGAAACATTCAAGCCCTAGTCTAGAGAGAAGAGGGAAGAAATGTTTAGCTGGATGTCGTCTTGGTCTTCGGGAGCACTCTCCTTACTTGGATGATGGATGAAACGTAGGAAACTGCCTCGGATTATCGATGAAATCTCTGAAATCAAGTGACGGCTAGACCTGGTGTTTTTCCCTAGAAGGGAAGAACCCCCCCTCCCCCCCCGCCCCCTTGAGAAAGTGGAAAACTTTTCTTTTATAGGCAGGGGACACGACCCCTGCTTTTCTAGCACACGACTATGCCTTGGAGTCACGACCTAGTGTTGAGGCAAGCTGGTCTGGAAGCACGACCAGGTGTTGAGGAAGCACGGTAGGCTAGACACGATCATGCTTTGTAGGCACGGCCCGTGTCTAGGTTTTCCCAAGATTTTCACACGGCCATTCCTTGGAGGCATGACCGGGGCCTTGGTTCCTACTGGGGATGAGGCATAACCGTGCCTGGGAGGCATGACCATTGCTTTGTCCCTAGTTGGTTGCTTCCTACCCAGCTTTTCACTTTGCTTTTTGTTCTGCTTTTCCTTTAAGCTCCATTTCTGCTCTGAAACGCATCCTGTCAATGAAAATAAAAAAAAGTAGATCTCCAAACAATATAGAGTAAAAAGTATGATAACATAATAAAATGGGGTGCGATAATGTAGTTCATGTCGATGAAATATAAGTAGATGTGCAATATAAAGTATCTAAAAACATATATAATCTACGCACATCAATGGGTCAACCAAAGTCTATATTTTGTTGGCATACATGGATTCCATTTCGGACCTCATGGCCTCGAGCCATTTCTCAAAATCTGGGCTCATCATAGTTTCCTGATAGGATGTAGGCTCGTTCAGATCAACAACCATTATATCATCATGGTTAGTAAGGAGAAATGAATATCTCTCAAGTCGAAGACGTATCCTATCAGATCTATGTAGAGCTTGTGTCACTCGAAAAGGCTGTTGCCCCCACAATATCTAGTGGTGTAACATATTCATGAACCACAATACTTTCTAGTTCTTGTTCAATTTTCATCAAGGCTTCAGTACTAATATGTGTATCTCGAATTTCTGCAAGATCTATTTTTCTCCCACTAGTTCTACTAGAAATAAATTCTCTTTCTAGAAAAACACCATTTCTAGCGACAAACACATTGCCTTGCGTGGGATTATAAAAGTAATATCCCTCTGTTTCCTTAGAATATCGGACAAAATAACACTTATTGATTTGGGTCCTAGTTTATCTGAGACTTGACGTCGAACATAAGCCTCA
Organism: Hedychium gardnerianum; assembly: GCA_038050645.1. Lineage (NCBI taxonomy): Eukaryota > Viridiplantae > Streptophyta > Magnoliopsida > Zingiberales > Zingiberaceae > Hedychium > Hedychium gardnerianum. The sequence continues at coordinate 1,178,983 of JBBUKS010000042.1, forward strand.
CAACCCCAAATCTTCATGAAAGATATTTTGGGACTCTTCCGAGTCAATATCGTACATAGTGTCTTTGTGACTGCCTTAGATGGAACACAGTTAAGTGTGAATGAAGTCGTCTCTAGAGCATGTCCCCAGAAAGAAGTTGGAAGATCTATCTGACTCATTATTGATCGTACCATATCTAATAAAGTACAATTTCTTTGTTCTGATACACCATTCCACTGTGGTCTGCCAAGTGGAGTGAGTTGGGATAGTATCCCTAACTCAACCAGATGATTATGAAACTCTTGGCTTAGCTACTCACCACGTCGATCTGATCGAAGTATCTTAATACTTTTGCCAAGTTGGTTTTGTACTTCATTCTTAAATTCTTTAAACTTTTCAAAGGATTCTAACTTATATTTCATCAGATACACATAGTCATATCTACTGAAATCATCAATAAAAGTAATGAAATACTGATAGTCTCCTCTAGCTGCTATATCGAAAGGGCCACATACATCACTATGTATTAGTCCTAACAAATCATTAGCTCATTTTTTTTGTCCACTAAAAGGAGTTTTTATCATATTGCCTAGCAGACAAGATTCGCATAGCTCATATGATTGAAAATCAAATGAGTCAAAAAGTCCATATATATCGACAGTCTCCCATAATCAATTCAACCAATTGATACACTGTAGATTAGAACCTATTATTCTAGGGCATTATTATATTTATTTAGCTAGCACAACCATGAAGTAAATATAATAACAAAAACCTTTCCTTTTATTGATAAATATGATACAATATGTCCTAAGTCAATCAACTCATGATTGACTCTTAGGGATGACATTAATAGATTTTAGGCTTTCAGTTTCAATATGATGCTAGATAATCTCCCTATAATATGTTTATTTCCTTATTCTCCATACTTACACCCATGTAGCAAGGGATTAGTCCAAATTTTAAGGTCATTACCCAAGGACGTGGTTAATAATCAATACCCTTTGTAACTAAGGGTATAGTAAGTCTGGTTGATTGGGTATCCTCTGTCACTAAGGATCCCTCGGTTATCCAACACAGAAGCAATCTTAGAATAGGTACAAATCATTCACATCTATATGCATAATTCACATACACATTTTGTCAAACATGTATAAGGTACATCACACATAGCACAAGAAGTAAGCATTTCATAAAAATAAGAAAAATGGTATATCCTTAGTTCATACATCAATCACATATCATAATTACTCCCTAACCATAAAATCAAAAGTATCTACTCCATAAACAAGGAGATTAAACCCAAAGACAATAAATAAAATATTCTACAACTCAAATCCAAGAAAGGAGAAGAGAAAGCTTAGACTTTTTAGGTTTGAGTTTTCGGGAGTGGTCTCCTATCTTGGATGATGGATGAAATGGAGAAATCAGCCTTGGATCGTCGGTAGAACTCCAAAATCTGGTGACGACTCCGAACCTAGTGGGTTCCCAAGAGAGGAAAACTCTTCTCCCTTAAAAAAGGGGAAGAAGACCCCTTTTATAGTAGAGGGCATGACCTTCTTTTTCAGCCACACGGTCGTATCTCAAAGACATGGTCATGGCTTGTAAGGGCTCGAAGGAGGAGTTATGACCGTGCTTGAGAGTCACAGCTAGGATGTGTTGTTCTTCAACATATGAGGCATGGTCGGGCCATGTAGAATCTCTGTAGATGAAGCATGACCATGGCTCTTAGGCACGGTCGGGCTATGTAAAATTGTTTCCTTGGAAAATGGTCATGCCTCTAGGCACGACCTTGGCGTGAAGATGGGGTTGCTCCTCTAATGAAGCATGGTCGTGCCCTCCTAGTACTGCCCTGGTGTTGGTTTTGCTGGAGCAGGGACACGGTCGTTCCCTTGTGGCATGACCTGGCTGAAGCAAGGGCACAGTCGTGTCCTCTTGGCATAGCCTAGTGAAGCTGAGACATGACTATGCCCTCCTTGCACGACTTGGCTGAAGCTAGGGCAAGGCCATGCCTATGAGGCACGACCCTGACTGAAGTGGGGCTCTCCTTTATTGCGCCAATGTTCATTTTATATATATTTTTGCTCCAAATGCGTCATGTAAATACAAATAGAGAAAGAACAGATCTCCAAACAACATAGAGTGAAAGCATGACAATATGATAAAATAGGGTGCGATAATGTAGATCGTAATCAATGAATATAAGGAAATATGCATCAAAGAATGCATAAAAGTGTATATAATCTACGCACATCACACCCCCAGACTTAAACCTTTGCTTGTCCTCAAGCAAAAACCTACAATTTAGATTCATGTGGCAATGAGATGCATCATAATCCCTAGTGAGTCATGTTAGTCCTATCCTATAGTTTTATTGGTGAGCGTGATACAAAGTTTGACAATGGCCTAAGTTAAAGTTCTCCATGCTCAGTGCGATGAGTAGCTTAACAATTCAATTTTTAACTCTAATCTTAGTCAATTCATCATCTAATTGTGTTCCTTGTACTTCCAACAATAGGAACTTACCTATCACATGCATGGTTCATCTTTTTCAAACTACACAAGGTCTCAAAGGATAGCTCGGATCAAGAGAAAAATAATAATTATTTTTCAAGTAACCTAACTCGATCTCAAAGGGGTGACTTATTGGTTTTTCACTCACGACAACTATTTTTTATTGCCTTACTCAATCATGTGTTCTTTTGTTGCTTACAAGATGTAGCATTAAGTAGCACTAGAATAAGTAAGAGGGAATTTTGATTTTTCCAAATGAGTTGTCAAGATCGGAGTTTCTCCAGTAACTAAAATGTAGTTGAAAAATTAATTTAGTAACACAAGTACTAGTCTAGTTCTATGAATCATGACTATTTTCATATGTATCTACTATCAAAGTCAAGAATAGTATAAAGAGATCCTAAAACTAGACAAATTCTCAATTTTTTCAAAGAAAAAAATAGCTCACTTCTTGCTACTATAGATAAGAAAAATTAGCTCACTATGCATACTAGCACATACATCACATCATATGAAAGTCTAGATATAAGCGTGCTAGAATTTTTGCGAGAAAATAAGTCATGATATAATGTGAAGATGATGCAACTGACATGCCACAAAACTAAAATAAAAAAAAAACTAGCTCAAATAAAGAAAAATGCAAACTATGTCCAACTCTCCCCCCTGCCCCTAGACACGAACTTTTCATTGTCCCAATGAAATCAATACGGTGGTGCGGGGTCAAAGTTGAGAAATATCAAAAATTCAGGTAGTACAGGAGCAAATCCTATTTTTTCCAAGTACTTGTGATAATGGTACATAGAGAAAATTTTAATATGAGTTTGTCTCATAGAAGCCCGAAAATCCTCATGTTCCTTCCATTCATTCCTTTGAACTTTCATAAAATCAGTAAACATTTTAAACGATTCTTCCTCCTTCTCAAACTGATTTCTCATACATTGAACTTGTTCATCGAACATAAACTTATGTTCCTCTAACAAATTTTTATGTATAATATTGTCATGATGAAGAGTATCTAAAATAGGGCGAAATTTGGAAAAATTGAACCTAGGAAGAGCATGACTACTTGAATGTATTTGAGTGGAGGGTTCTAGGGGCAAACGTTGTTCATTGGCATTTAGCATTAACTAGTTGTCTTTGGTTTGAATGGTGGTTAAATAATGATTTGGCAATCTTAAAAAGGATTTGTCTTTCAAAATAAGATTATATCCCTCACTATTTCGTTGAATCATTCGTATTGCCAGACATGAGTGATTATCAATCCCAGGGGTATTATCCACCATTTCCAAACCTTCTAAATCACAAACTAAGACAATTGCAATGCGAGTAAGCAACCCTCCCAAAATGATCAGACTAGTGAAGGAAGACCTTCCTAGTCTCACTAGGTGTTTAACAAAATAAAATCCTATGTTGACATTAATTCCCTCAATCATAGCCCATAGACAAAGTAATTGACAATTACACACCGTTCTTTCACTATCACTTCGTCCAAATAATGTATATCTCATAGCTAAATGAAGGTAATGAAAAATTCGATTTACAATGCAAGTAGCCTTAGAGATGGATGTTTTAAATTCATGATTACCACCAAGTGAGTTCCACATTTCTGAATTGTTGAATTTCTTAGGGTCTATTCATGTTCCCCCAAATGGTAAATCAAAACATGCATTAAAATCATCAAGTGTCCAATTGTAGTTGTCGTTAAACAAATGAAATGAAATTTATCCTATCCAAAAATAATCTTCGAAATTGATAGAGCTTAAAAGCTCGAAGATGATTCTAAGATATGAAGCATAATGCATATTCATGAGACCCATCCATCCTATTCTATTAAGTAACCAATCAACATCATCTTTGAAACCTAACACATTTAAAGTGTCATAGTCTAGATATTTTGTTCAAGAAATAGGATGCTTTCCCAAGGAATCGAAACCATTTTTATGTTCATCACTAGAATAGATAATACCAAAGTTGTTATCTATACCTTTGAAGTGTGCCTTTTGTTCTTCCGTAGTTTCAAGCTTTTCTTTGCCTTTGGCTTTGCTTTTGGATGCATCTTCTTTTCGTGAGTCGTATCCTTTTTTAGGACGTTTCAACATCTTAAATGGGTTTAAGGATGAGTCTAGAGAGAGATTTGATGGTTGAATAAGGGGGAGATCTTGAATGGGAAGGTGGAGATGAGAGGGAAACGAACTTGAAAGAGGTAAAGAAGGGAGAGGGAGGATTAAGGAGAGAAAAAGAGTGGTGACACGGGCGTGTTTTATGGGAGAAGAAGAGGGGAGCACATACGTGTTTTAGGATTACACGATCGTGCCTTAGGGTTTGATTACCCCCCGAGCGAACGCCCCAAGTCGTACCTAAAGGCATGACCTAAGTGTGTTATTCTTTGGAAGCTCGACATGACCGTGTCGAAATGACACAGTTGTGCCATGTGTTCCTTCTGGAAAAACACAACATCTTCTCTCTCTTTTTTTTTTAAATGGACGGGAAACACGGAAGAAACATAGTCGTGTGAAGAAATAAACACGGCCGTTCGATGTATATGACACGGTCATGCCAAATGGCATAGATTGGGCGTGTATTTTGTTGTGGTCACACCATGGCCATGCCCAATGGCTTGCCCATGGTATTTATTTAAGCAATGGACATGACCGTGTTAGGGAGATATGGTCGTGCATGGTCTCTTTTTTCTGCTCTGGTTGTGTTTCTTCCTCCGATAACCTTCCACACCCGTGAAAATACCACAACCAACTTGTGTAGGCCAATCAATCTGAAAAAAAAAAGAGAACAAAAACAAAAATAAGATTCAAATAAAAATAAGATGCAAAACCATAAAATATAATCAAAAGTAACCCTTGGGTTGCCTCCCACAAAGCTCTCATTTAGGGTCATGAGCTCGACCCCTGATCTAGCTCAACATGGAGCCTTTGCCTCTTCTAGGGGATAGGGTTCGGACAAATTAATTCTTTCATCTCCCACAATTGGTATTCCTAAGAAATATATTTTTAATCGCTGCCCGTTCAGCTTGAAGGATCTCGACTCCTTATTACAAATGTTGACTACTCCATAAGGGTATACATTTTGAACTCTATAGGGCTCTGTCCATTGCGATCTCAACTTTCCAGGAAAAAGTTTTAATTTTGAATTGAATAACAAAACTAAATCCCCTTTTTGAAGTTCTTATCGTACAATGTGTCTATCATGCCACTTCTTTGTTCTTTCCTTGTAAGATTTTGTAAGCTCATAAGTGTCCATCCTCAGCTCATTTAATTCGTTAAGTTAAAATTTTATTTTCTCCCGACCAACTTCAAATTAAAATTCAGTTTTTGTATTGCCCAATATGCATTATGCTCTAATTCTACCGAAAGATGATAGAGCATCCCATAGACTAATCAAAATGGTGTCATCCTAATTAGAGTCTTGTAAGCAGTTCGATAAGACCACAAAGCATCATCCAACTTTAGAGAACAATCCTTCCTAGATATAGATAGTTTTTTCTAATATACTTTTGATCTCTATGTTTGAAATTTTCATTTGCCCACTTGTATGTAGATGATATGACGTTGCAATTTTGTCGCTCACCCTATATTTCTTAAGTAAGTTCTCAAATTGCTTTTCAATGAAATGGGACCCTCCATCACTGATGACCACTCTAGGAACTCCAAAGTGGGGAAAAATTATTTTCTTGAACATCTTGATAATTGTTCTAGCGTCGCAAGTGGGAGAATCTATAGCCTCCACCCATTAAGACCGGTAGTCTATTGCAACTATGATGTAGTTGTTTCCACATGATGAGGGAAATGGTCCCACGTAATCTACTCCCCATACATCAAATAATTCGACTTCAAGAATATAGTTCAAAGGCATCTCATGTCGCTTATTAATATTACCTATTTTCTGACAATGATCACAAGACAGAACATTTTCTAGGGCATCTTTAACAGGAAAGGAATTCATTGGGATCAGTCAATGGATAAGCTGGATCAGTCGACTAATCCAATTTTGTAAGGACAACAATCAGATTGAATAAACACAGAAAAGACAAACACTAGGTTTCGTTGGTGGATCAAGTGGATCAGTTGATCGAACATGAATGATTTCAGAGATCGGAAAGATCAGATAAGAGAAAAGAAGGAAAGGCATGGGGTTAGTCGACATATAGGTGGATTAGTCAACCAAAAGGTTCATCGGACAGATCGAGTTTTGAATCGACAAAACGTCGCCTATAAAAGGAGTCGTCGGGGTCCGACCCGATCAATAACTCTTGGTGTGCTCTATTTCGCTACTGCTACTACTGCTTTGCATTCAAGTCTTGCTCCTACTATGCTAGAAAGTTCACCGACAACTATGTCGTATCTTCTACTCCTCTATTGTTGGTATACTTTATTACTTGTATTGTTTTTAAAAGGAGATAGTAGGATTGTTACGATACTCCTCATTCATTGTACGAGTTTACTCTTCTTCAAAAGGTTTCGGAGAAGGGAACTATAGTATTTGCCCATCGAAAGCGACCAAGGGTCGTGGGCCTTGGAGTAGTAGTCGTTGTACTACGAACCAAGTAAAAAACCACTTGTGTCTTTGTGTTTTGTTTTATTTATTTCCACTGCAACTTAACTTTGTCTTACAAGAAAAGATTTTTAATCGAATGAGATTTACACCCTCCTCTCTCTTAACTTCCATGATCCAACAGTAATCCCTATGTCCCTAAAAATTCAACATTCACACACAATCAATAAGAACATGGAACATACATGTCATGCAATAGAGAAACAAACAATTACTTAGAACAAATGTCAACAATTACATCGTAGTTACTACCTAATCCTAGAATCCGAAGACTACTCCATGGAGAAGAGAGAACAATCCAAAGACAATGAATAGAGCATTCTTACAATCCAAAACATAGAATGAAAGGAAAGAAATCTTAGCGAGAAGATTGTCCATGTTTTCAGAATGTCTCCTTGCTTCGAAAGTGGATCATTGTGGCTCCTTGGATGGTGGCTCTAGGGTTTCCCTAAAGGGTGAAAATTCTTTTACTAGGAAGGGGGTGGATCCCTTGGTCAAAGATACCCCAAATAATGACCCTATGGTTTCTTTTATAGTCTCCCAAGCTAGTTCAATCCGTTGGAGTTTTGAGTCTTTGCTAAAATAAGATTTTCAACCCTTAGACTTGATTTTCTCAAGTTTTACTCTGAAGCAAACTTGTAGATCTTGATTTTTTTTTTAATTTGATAGGTTGTGGGCTCCATGGCTCGAACCGAACTAAAAGTTATGCTCGTTCGATGTTTGGTCCACTACTTGGGTCAGATTGACATGGACATGTAGGCATGACCATGTTTGCCAAATTTGCTGTAAATAGGTTTCTATGAGATTGGCATGGTCGTGCCAAGGGGCACGTGTTATATTTGAGAGATAACCTAAGACAATCGCCTTATGGCATGTACTATTTATTGGATAAATAAATGATTCACTATATGAGTGCACATTCTTTATGTGTATGAGTATATCTTAAACTTACTTACTGAATGACTGTAATACAATTCATAGCATGAGAGAACTTGTGATTAGATCACAACTAGTGAGAATCTCTACATATATAATTATAAATGTATTAAAACATCCGTAGTTAATGAATTGATGGGTTTTGATACCATCGATTCTATTAGACTAGCACGTGTTATACTCAATTTATCCAAGCACTCGCTCCTCACTACTAGATGTCAAGAATTAAACATAGATGTTAGTTAAAGGTAACTAGTGTAGGATCAGTGTGCGTCGATAAAGGGGTGGTGAATATTGACCGTCTTTTTCACTTTCTTCGTTTGTTGTGTTCTTTCTATAAGTGTTAGTAAGCAACAAAATATAAAGTAATAACTAAAAGACAACAAAGAAAAACTCGTGGGATTTTACTTGGTTTCCAACCTCTCAAGGTCAATACATCCAAGGCCTACTAAGGCATCATTCCTTATCTTGACCTGATAAGTTTTGGTCCATCCACCTAGATCTGATAGAGGCACCTGGATGCTCCAAGCACCTGGATATGATCTAGGTGTCTGGAAACTTCCAGGAACCTAGACTTTAAGGGGCCTGGATCATATCTAGGTGCCTAAATCTGTCCAGTCTAGGCAGTTATCTCTTTTTTGCATATATTTGCATCCCAATCTTGCTTCAGCTCCATGTTTCTGCAAGACAAACATATATACACAAACAAGCAACCTAGCCTAGTCGTGTAAGTCTACCTGACCTACTAAGCTTACATTTTTCTTGGGGTTAATTCCTCCAAGACTTTACCACCTAAGGTCTACTCCTTAGGATTTCACTTTGCCAAGCATCCGATCACCCTTGACCTTCTTAGACTTACCCTGTAGTTAGGACTTATCACTCAGTAGAATTCTGACCACCTAAGATTCACTCCCCTAGTATTTTCACTGTCTAGCTTCACTCACAAGGATTTTCATCTCCTGGCTTCACTCACTAGGGCCTAGCTTCACTCAGTAGGACTTTCTTCTCCTGGCTTCACTCACCAGGGACTAGCTTCACTCACTAGGACTTTTACCTCCTGGCTTCACTCACTAGGACTTTCTTCTCCTAGCTTCACTCACCAGGGCCTAGCATCAATCACTTGGACTTTCTACTTGTTAGTCATCTAGTAAACTTTGACCTAACTAGACTTCTCTCTTCCAAACATCAAGTCTTGTTTGGATCAACCCTTGGTCAAATTGACAATACCTTGGTATATTGTCAAACATCGAAACCCTAGAAGTGGATTGATATTATATGGTGCTCCCTACACCAACAACTAGTTCATTGAAGTGACCTTCCATGAGACTTCATATGGTTCTTTACATATATATATATATGTTAATGAATATCTCATTGCAACTCGAGTGTAAGTTTCCTTCGACTTGAGGTATTCAAGTCATCTTGGTCATGGAGACTTATACTTTGACAT
>JBBUKS010000042.1:1212087-1226075 GCA_038050645.1 Hedychium gardnerianum
ACTGAATATGATCTACATTATCGCACTTCATCTCATATTATTATCATGCTTTTACTCCTTTAGTTCGGAGATCTACTCTTTTTTGTATTTTCTTTGACAGGATGCATTTTGGAGCTTAAATGGAGCGAATCAGACATTGGAGTATGCTTTGGAGTAAATTCAGCAAAGCATGGTCTTGCCTTATACACACGGCTGTGTCTCACAAAGCAAAGCAACAAGCATGGTCGTGCCTATAGGCACGGTCGTGCAAGTCCAATCCAAGTAGGTTGTGCCTCATAGGCACTACCGTGCTTCTCTAGTAGTTTCCCAGATCATCTCAACATACAAGTCATACCAAGAGGCACGGTCGTGCCTGCTCAAAAACCCTCCAACTGATTTCTAGATCAGGTTAACAAACAGGTCGTGATAAAAGGCACGGTCTGCCAAACCTAACCAAACAGGTCGTACCTCACAAGCATAACCATGTCTCTTTAGGAGAACCCAGTAGGTTTCCAGATCGATTCAACAGTCAAGTCGTACCAATTGGCACGGTTGTGTTATATTTTCGGGTGTTTCTTTCATGCTAGTTGTGCCTTGTTTTCTAGCACACTCCACAGTATGACCATGTCATGAGGCACGGTCGTGTGGCATTTTCCTGTGGCCGTGGTACCTATAAAAGAGTCAAGAAATCCTTTTTTTGAGTCATCTTTGGTTTGAGGCTTAGCCTCTCTCTTTAGGGAAGGGTTCTCCCCTTTGGGGGAAATCTTAGAGCTACCATCTTCATCTATCTTGATGATCTGTCCACATCTGGAGTAAGGAGACCAGCAACGCATTAATAAGCATTCTCTTCTCTCTATTTCATGTATTGAGTTGTAGAATATTATTCTTCATGTCTTTTGGGTGTATTTCTCTTTCTATGGAGTAGTCCTCCAAATTCTATGATGTAGGGAGTAATTATGATGTGTTGCTGATGTATGAACTATGATATTTCAATTTTCTTATTCTATGAAGTGTTTATGATTTATTCCATGTGTGTGATATCTTGTTTGTGCTTGATATAATGTGTGTGTGAAGTATATGCATGTGGATGTGAAGGATTGTCACCATGTAGAGGAGATTGCTCTAGATTGTATGACCAAAGAGCCCTTAGTGACAGAGGGTAGTCCTTTAACCGGACTTTCTAGAGTCATCCCCTTGAATTGGGGGCAATTCTCTATAAGGGATTAGCTAATTATAGTTCAATGGATTTTCACAGTCTAATGTTAGGAAGTGACTTATGTAATCAAGACTGTATGACTGGAGAGCCCTTAGTGACAGAGGGCATTCCTTTAACCGAACTTTCTATGTTACCTCTTCTACTTAATAATATTTGAAGGAAATGGTGTAATCACTACAGTGTGATCTTCACGGAGTTATACTGGTAATTTGGTTAGAATCCTTACAAGATCGTAAACATGGAGGGTAAGGAGGTGAACATGTACTAGGGACATTAACTAACATCATAGTGAAACTGAAATCCTAGAACCATTCCACTTAAGTCAACTCACTCTCACATTCTCTTGCTCACACACTCTCACATTCTCTTGCTCTCCCTCTCTCTCAACTCTCTCTAAAGCTCAAGCTCTCATTCGTGATTTCTCATCCTTCAATCATCTAGATAACTTGCTTTGCAAACCTGACTAGTGTTTAATCAACAATTCCTGAGGATAGTATTTTTATTACTTGACGACTTAGTCATGCACTTGCAGCGAATCAACAGAAGTGACTTGTGTAATCTAGACTGTATGACCGAGGAGCCCTTAGTGACAGAGGGTAGTGCTTTAACCAAACTTTCTATGTTACCTCTTCTACTTAATAGTATTGGAAGGAAATTGTGTAAGCACTCCAGTGTGATCTTTGCGGGGTCATACCGGTAATTTAGTTAGAATCCCTGCAAGATCATAAACATGGAGGGTAAGGAGGTGAACATGTACTAGGGACATTAACTAACATCATAGTGAAACCGAAATCCTAGAATCATTCCACTTAAGTCAACTCACTCTCACATTCTCTCTCTTGCTCTCGCTCTCTCTCTCGGTGATCTTTCTCACTCTCTCTCAACTCTTTCTATAGCTCAAGCTCTCAAGCTCTCATTCATGATTTCTCAACCTTCGATCGTCTAGATAACTTACTTTGCAAACTCGACTAGTGCTTAATCAACAGTCCCTGAGAATCGATATTTTATTACTTAATGACTTAGTTGTGCACTTGCGGTTGAATCAACACCAACACAATTCCTTATTTAACCATGAAATGATATTTCTCCCTATTTAGGACTAAATTAACTTCCTCACATTTCCGTAAAACTCTAAAGAGATTAGATAAACATGTGTCAAAGTTAGTTCCATATACAGAGAAATCATCCATGAAAACTTCCATTATGTCATCATACAATGTTGAAAAGTAGCGAGAGCGTTACAAAGACCAAAAGGCATACTTCTGTAAGTAAAAGTTTCATACGGACAAGTAAAAGTGGTCTTCTCTTAATCATGAGGATGTATAGGAATTTGGTAGAATTCGAAATACCCATCTAGATAGCAAAAATATGTGTGCTTAGTAAGCCTTTCAAGTATTTGGTCAATGAAGGGAAGAGGAAAATGATCTGTCCTAGTCTCTTTATTTAACTTCCTATAGTTAATGCACATACGACATCTGGTAACTGTCTGAGTAGGAATCAATTCATTATTCTCATTTTCAACCACAACCATCCCTCCTTTTTTGGAACAACATGCACAGGACTTACCCATTCACTATCAGAGATGGGATAAATAATTTTTGCATCTAATAGCTTCAACACTTCTTTCCTAACCACTTCTTTCATATTAGGACTTAGCCCTTTCTGTATTTAACTATGCATTTATGATCATCTTCAAGCAGGATTCTATGCATGCATAGAGAAGGACTAATTCCTTTAATGTCATTGATAGTGTATCTTATTACTTTCCTATGCAAACTTAGCTCTCTGAGCAACTTTTTGGTCTTAGATTCATTCAAACTTGCATTGACAATCACTGGAAATATAGAATTTGATCTAAGAAATTCATATCTGAGATTAGAAGGAAGAGGTTTAAGTTCTACTTGAGGTGGCGAGATTTCAAGTTCAGGTGAGCATTATTCAAGTGTTTTAATTTGCTCATACTCTTGTGACAGGCAAGAAACTTCTTCCATGTTTTTCTAAATCTCTAAACTCATCATCTCGAGTTTCTGACTTTCCATGAATCAAGATTGCCTCCAAGGGATCCTTTAATGTTTAAAGAAGTACTTCTTCAAGATCACCACTTCTCCAATCAGTTTCATCATAATCTTTATCAAGATTTGTTTTGGCCAAAACAATCCATTTGTTATCAATTTGCTCGAATATTTGATACTGAGACTGAATGACACTTTCTTTAAAGTTCTCAACATTACTGTTTGCAAGATATAGCTCCTCTTTGATGTTTAACTCTTCTTTCAAACTTTGCACTTCAGAGAATTTTAGTGAGGGAGTCATGAAATTTTCTCCTGGCCATTCATGAGGGTTTGTTACCATTTGGTAAATCAGATCATATGGTTCATTCAAACTCTTATTCATCATAGAGCCCCCTACAGTCGAATCCAACTGAATCTTGTTGGAAAAAGAAATCCCAATGTAAAATATGTGAATAATTAGCCTCTTTTCAAGACCATGGTATGGACATTGTTGCAACAAGTTTAGGAATCTTCCCCATGCTTTGCATAACAACACTTTATCTTTCTGCTTAAAGTTTATGATTTGATTCCTTAGATAGACTATTTTTTCTTGGTGAAAAATATTTTTTCAGAAATTGTTGCTCTAATTCATCCCATGTCATGATGCTTTTAGGCAGAAAAGTATTTAACCAAATTCTAGCTGAATTTCTGAGGCTAAAAGGGAATGCCAGTAGCCAAATGGTCTTCTGGAAGCCCTTCATATTTTAATGTATTGCAATATTTGTAGAATTTCACAAGATGTTGATATGAATTTTCAGAGTCTACCCCTCCAAATTGATCTTCTTGAATCTTGAAAATAAATATTGGATCAAGTATGAAATTTTGAGCATAAATCAGTAGAGTTATAATAGAATCCAATCCCCTTCCAGATAGGAGGCAACATAATCTTTAGAGGCTTATTTACCATGATGGAATATGCTTTATATTCTATCAATCTCAGAATCAATATGTAAAAGATTTTCTACAATATTAGACCTTCGCATGTAAAAGAGCAAATTCAAATCTCCTTCAAAAAAACAGAGTTCGGAATAGAGTTATTTCAAAGAAGAAAATGTAGAATTTATGAGAAAGTAAATTGAAATGTAAAGTTATTCACAAGACAAGTAAATACATAAATCTATTAACAAAAAGAAAAACATCTAGAGTAACTAAATTATTTATCAACTAATGTTAGTAGAAAATAGTCTCCGACAATGGTGCCAAAAATTTGTTGTCAAAACCATAAGTGCACGGTTAAGTTATCAAGTAATAAAAATATCGATCCATAGACACTGTTGACTAAGCACTAGTCAATGTCACAAAGAAAGTTATCTAAATAATCGAAGGTCGTGTGAAAGCTTGAGAGCAAGAGCTTGAGAGAGAGAGAGAGAGAGATCCAATGAGAGCAAAAGGTCATAAAGAAAGGAATTGGTTTGGGAAGGCGATCCTAGGACTTTCATTTCATTATGATGCTAGTTGATATACTATGAATTGTTCATCCTCTTACCCTCCATGTATATTCTTATAGGGATCCTAACCAAATTATCGATATAGACCAGTAAAAGTTATACCAGAGTGTCTATACCATTTCCTTTCAATGTTATTAAGTATAATAGATAACATAGAAAGTCTGGTTAAAGGGTTATCCCCTATCACATGAGGGCCACCCGGTCATATAGTCTAGATTATACAAATTACTTCCTAACATTAAATTAGTGAAACTCCATTAAACTCTAATTAGTTAATCCCTTGCAAAGAATTGGTTCCCATTTCAAGATGATGACTCAAAAAAGTCTAGTTAAAGGATTACCCTCTATCACTAAGGAACCCCCGGTCATACAATTCAAAGTATTTCCTCTACATTAAATCAAACATACACAAGACACCACACATATGGAACAAGTCATAAACATATCATTAGACAAGGAAATTGACAAATTCATAGTTTACACATCAACATCACATCAAAACAACTTCCTACATACTAGAATCTGGAGGATCTACTCCATAGCAAGGGAATTACATGCCAAAGACAATGAAAGAAACATTATACAATCCAAATCTGAAAGAGAGGAGAAGAGAATGTTTATCAAGATGTCGCTGGTGTTTTCGGATGAAATCCTTGCTCCAGAGGTGGATAAATTATTGAAATCGGCCTTGAAATTGGACCTTGTGGGTTCCCTCAAAGAGAAAACCCTTCTCTCCTTCAAAAGGGGATCTTAAGCCCCTTTATATGTCACTCCACACGGGCTGTACATGATGCGACATGGTCGTGCCATGGAAAATGTTGTGAAACAAGGCACGGTCGTGCTTCATGGGCATGACCGAGTCATGTAGGGATCTAGTTTTCCTGCTGAAGAAAGGCACAACCATGCCTTAGAGGCACGGCCAGGCCGTGAAAGTTGCTGGAATTTGATGAAATCTTTGACTAGAGTTGGCACGATCGTGCCTCAAGGGCATGGCCATGCCGCGAACTTTCTTGGAATTTGATGGAGCCAAAGTTGGAAAGGCATGGTTGTGCTTGGGAGGCATGGTCGTGCCTGAGAGGCATAGTTGTGCCTGGGAGGCACGGCCAACCCGTGGACTTTGTTGGAATTTCTTGATAATCATCTGAAAATACATAGTCGTGCCTGGAAGGCACGACCATGCTGTGATTGCTGCTGGAGAAGTCGACTGATTGAGCACGGTCATGCCTGAGAGGCACGATCGTGCCTATAAAGCATGACCATGCTTGGCTAAATCCCCTCCAAGCTTATTCCAATGTCCGTTTTGCTCCATTTTTGCTTCAAATTGCATCTTGTCGATTAAAATACAAAAAGAATAGATCTCCGAATCAAAGTAGTGAAAGTAGTCACAAAATAATAAAATAGGATGCGATAGTGTAGATCATGCTTGTGAAATATAAGTAAATGTGCAACAAACAATGCCTAAAAATATGCATAATCTACGCACATCAATTCTCCATCTACCTGAGCAAATCTTATGACTTTATTTCTCAAATACGTCATCCTACTTAGAGGGAAAAAGTAATTCAGAAACTATTGCTCTAGTTGTTCCCAACTTGTAATGTTTTGTCCAGGGAGAGAATACAACCAAGACCTTACTTTATCTTTGAGACTAAAAGGAAATGTCAGCAACCGAATAGTATTTTCCAAGACTCCTTCACAATTTACCATATTGCAATATTCTTAAAATATCTCAAGGTGTAAATATGGATTTTCTGAATGTGCTCCTCCAAATTAGTCTTCTTGTATCATGGAAATTAATGTTGGGTCAAGTTGAAAATTTGCAACATCAATTTGAGGTTGCACAATGGGGTGCTACAAAATCTCTCAACAATCTATTTTTATTATCTATGCTCATTGTTTCTTGCAAAAAAAAATAGTAGGAAACAACCATAATCGCCTACAAAATAGTATTTTTAGAAAAACATAAATGCAAAATTTTAAAAAAATGCATAATTAAAAGCAAGAAAGAAAGAAATCTAGATTAACTAAATCACTAATCAATCAATGTTAATCGAAATAATCCCCAGCAATGATGTCAAAAATTTATTGTACGATTTCTACAAGTGCACGGTTGTTGTCAATTAATAAAAATATTGATCCATAGGGATTGTTGAGTAAGCACTAATTGAGGTTGTGAAGCTAGTTATCTAGATGATCCAAGTTGTGAGCAATCAAGAGAGCAAAAGAGGAGAGAGAGAGCCTAGAGCAGAGGAAGTCAAGGGAAAGCAAGTGATCAACGGGAGAAATTGGATTGAGGGAATGATTCTAAGATTTTGATTTCGCTATGATGCAAGTTGATGTTCTAAGTATTGTTCACCTCCTTACCTCCATGTTTACTTTCTTGTAGGGATTCTAATCAATTAACTGATATGAACCCATGAGGATTATACTGGAGTGCCTACAACAAATCCAATGCTATTAAGCAAAGTAGTAACTCTAGAAAGTCTACTTAAAGGCATGTCACATGAGGTCCCATGGTTATACGATCTAGATTACTCATTCTACTTCCTAACATCAAATTGATGCAAACCCATTAACCACTAGTTAGTTAATCTCGTATAGTTTATTAGCCTCTTTTTAAGGTGATGACTCTAGAATGTCCTCTTAAAGGGTTACCCCTGTCACATGAGGCCCCACGATCATACAATTTAGAGCATCTCCTCTATATGGTGACCAATCCTCCATACTCTATTATTATATTTGAGAGGTATCCTAAGATAATCGTCTTATGGTATGTATTATTTATTGGATAAATAAATGATTCACTATTTAAGTGCACATTCTTTATGTGTATGATTGAATCTTAAACTCACTTACTAGATGTTCGTAATACAAGTCATAGCATGAGAGAACATGTGATTGAATCACAACTAGTGAGCATCTCTACATATGTAATTATGAATGTATTGAAACATTCCCTAGTTGATGAATTGATGAGTTCATACATCATCGATTCTATGAGACTAGCACGTGTTATACTCCTTGGTTTATCCAAGCAGCTATTCCTCATTGACTGGAGACATTGGAATATCAAGAGTTAAACGTCGATACTAGTTAATGGTAACTAGTTCATTTGGGTGACCTGCCATGAGACTTCATATGACTCTCTACATATATTGATATGTCAATGAAGATCTCATTGTAGCTTAAATGCGAGTTTCCTTTGACTCAAGGTATTCAAGTCATCTTAGTCATGGAGACTTATACTTTGACATCTTAAGCAAGCATCTCCAAGGAGGTGTGGATCTGGGATGATTGGGTATAAGTCGAAATGCTCGAAGGTGATTAGATAGACAACAAATGATTCACCACTCCTTACAAGAAGATGTATACCCTACGGTCGTTTGTCAGGATTCTTACTTGAAGTTTTTGGCCAAAGCATTATATGTCAAGAATACGAGACTCTTGAATACATGTCTAAGTAATTTGAATGCACATGACAAGGAAGTATAGCTTGGGCTAGATGTGACATAGTCAGCCTAGTGGAGACTGATACATAGACCATATCCTGAACCAAGTGAGTATAAGATGAGTGAAAGGAACAAAGCATGACTCATTGTAGCTGCTAAAAGATTTAGAAATAGTTTTGGAATCAACTTATGATTTTTTGGTCAATTGGGGATCATGATGTACTACTAGGTGTCACTCATGATCGTTCCATAATTAATAGTTAATTATGGATGGCCAGCATAACCAAGAACTTATAAACTCACATGCACTACAAGTTTATCCAAAAGATTTAAAACAAGTTTGAGAATTAGATTCTCATATTGAGAGAGACAAAGTTTGAAGATGTGATGGACACTCTTTGGTTTAATAATAAACTAAATTGGTTTGGTTTGATTATTGAACCAAGTGGTTTAGTCTTAAACCAAACTAAGAGCTTAATGGGTTAAGTTTTTGGTTAAGGCTTAATAGGTTGGGCTTTGGAGATGACTTGTTCCCCAAGTCATAGAGAAGAGATTATAAATTCTCTCTCATAGGGAGAGAATTAAGCTAATGAGTTTTGATTAAATCTAAAAGATAGGTTTTCCAAAACCCTCCTCTCTTCTCTCCCCATTTCTCTCCTTCTCTTGTCGACATTGATTCGTCACTGACTATTCGGTGTCGACACCGATTTGTCGCTACCACCAACTATTTAGCGCTAATATCAATTCATCGCCGCCACCGACTATTCGGTGTCGATATTGATCGACGTCGCCACCTCGTTTGGTGTCGCCGAGTTGCTTTGAGCCGCCGGGCATCAAGTCGAGCAAGATCCCTCTCTTGGATTGATTTGTCTCCCCACTTCGGCTAGTACCAAAGTGGAGACACGACTCAGACTTAGCGAAGTCATCTTGAAGATCCTCAACGTCAATACGAATAGAGGCGAGGTTCAATAATGTTGCTTGGTTGATTTTGGAAGAGGCTAGACTTGCGAGGCTTGCAAACGCTATCTACAATGTTCGAAAATGAACTCACAGGTAAACTAGATTAAAAGATTTAATTTAATTTTCGTAAAATTTTAATTTGCTATTATATTCACACGTGTTGTATCTTGCATGTGTGGATGTGTGTGTTGTAATAAATTAGGATTTATTATATTTATTTTTGCTACACATTATTTTGGAAACATGTCAAATGCATGCATCCGCGTCGGGCTCCTCAACAAAGGTATCAGAGTCTAACCATGCTTCGATATAATCGTAAAATTATTTTACAAGTCATAGTTGGTCATAAATTAATTTCTATAATTTTTCTTAATTTATTAAAAAAATATTTTTGGAAAGTTTCCTAATTTATTTCAAAATTCTAATTTTGGAAAGTTTTTGAAATAATTTTAGAAATTTCATTTTTAGAAATATTCTATAAATAATTCAAAATTTTAAATTTAAAAAGATTCTGAAATTTTAAGAAATTTTTATTTTTTGAAAGTTTCCTAATTTGTTAGGAAATTTTAATTTTAGAAAGTTTCTTAAATAATTTCAGAAATTCCAACTTTGAATGATTCTAAATTAATTAAGAAATTTTGATTATATATTTCCTAATTATTTAGGAAATTTAAATTAGAAAATTGTTTCCTAATTAATTAGATTTCTTGATTGAAAATAATTTCCAAGATAAAATATGTAATTAAATTTTAAAAATTTGTTTCCTAATTTAATTATAGGAATTTTGATTTATAGAAATTAGATTCTTAATCATATTTTATTTACAAATTATATTATGACAACTATGATATCATTTTGTCATGATCATGCCATATTGTATGTCACATAGATGCATTAATTAATTCTTGTAATAATATCATGATTAGATGTAATTATGTCATGCGTGTAATATGTCATGTCATCATTTATGTCATACGTGTGATGTCATGTAGGTAGCACATTTGTATGAAAAAGAAGATGAAACCTAAGTCACTTGTAAAAAAATATTAAAGCTTACACCTTTTATTAATATGGTAAAAATCAGAGTTTGATTTCTTATTTGAGTTGTTGGACTAACGCCAAGTTCCCAAACTCAACCTGAAATTAAATATGTTCGTACCATTGAGATATGATATCATGATTAATGGGTTGGTTTAACTTGAAGCGTTGATCTGTTGTGCCAACGCCAAGGTCAATGTGGATAGAGGTGAAGTTGGGTGATATACATTTGATGTATACTTGTAAATGTTTTAACAACCCGATGTTTAATATTAATATCAATTAGTTAATAGCATAATGTGATAGTTACATATACGTGATATGTAATCTATATACTTGATATCTACCACTAGAGCTAAGAATGACTTGTTAGTTCAACGCCAAGGTTGTTCTTATCAATAGTGGATATCAACCCACTTGGAGAAAACTTATAATCTCTGGAATTCAAAGTAAAGGCTCTTGAATTCGATAAATAAGTGGGATAAATATGTGTATGTAAATTGTTTACATTAACATAGTAAAAATAACTCTCTCATATATGCTCAATTGTGTATTTCTAGTTAATTATAATCAAAAATATTTTTTTTTTAATTTACGCTCGACCTTGGAAACAAACAAACTGAATGAGTCAAACTTCTTGATTGGCTTCGAAACTTGAGAATTATTCTCAAGACCAAGAAAGAAGAACTGGCTCCAAATGACCCATGTTATAATTATGGTAAGATGGGACATTGGAGAAGAAATGACAAGATTTATCTTGAGTCCATGAAGAAGAGAAAGACATCTTATGCCCTATCTCCTTCAAATATCTTTGAGATTGGATCTCATATTATTTCTTTAAACACTAAGGTATTGGATACCGGATGTGTCTCACATATATGTAATGATATAAGTGAACAAAAGAATAGTAGACGATTAGATAATCAATTAGCTTCCTACACATGCATTTTTGCCTTGCCCATATAAGTAAGAAACGCATGTCTGAATTACACAAGTGTGGAATTCTGGAATCATTTAAATTAGATTCATTTGATACATGTGATTCATGCTTAAAAGGCAAAATGACAAAGTTACCTTTTTTGGAAAGGGTGAACTAGTGGGAGAGTTGCTTGGCCTCATACATACCGATGTATGTGGACCAATGTCAACTCATGCACGAGGAGGTTATAGCTACCTCATTACCTTCATCGATGATCACTCACGATTTGGGTATGCATATTTGATGAAACACAAGCCTTTGAAAAGTTCAAAAAATTCATAAATGAAGTAGGGAATAAACTTGGTAAAAGTATTAAGATACTTCGATCCGATCGAGGTGGTGAATACTTAAGCTAAGAGTTTCAAGGTTATCTAAGGGACAATGGAATATTATCTATATGGACTCCGTCTTATACACCATAACATAATGGTGTATCAGAGAGGCGAAACCAAACCTTGTTGGACATGGTTAGTTTAATGATGGATCATACAAGTCTTCCCAAATCCTTTTGGGGTTATGCACTCGGGACAACTATTTACTTACTAAATAGAGTCCCGACTAAGGTGTAAGAAACATCATCTATCTTACTTGAAGATATGAGGTTATCCTGCTTATGTGTAGAGGACTGTATTAGACAAGCTAGATGCTAAGTCTGATAAGTGTCTATTTATTGGTTACCCTAAGGAAATAAAGGGTTACCAATTTTATCATCCCTTGGAACAAAAGGTGTTTATTTCAAGGCATGTTGTATTCCTAGAGAGAGGGTTTCTCTTGTAGGAAACTAGTGAGAGTAAGGTTAAACTTAAGGAAGTTCAAGAGACTCCAATAGACATTGAAGAGATGGCTAGTCAAGAGCCACAACCAATTACTCATATTGATGAACTATCGGTTGAACCTGTTGTGACACCACCTCTTCGTAGAACTAATAGGATACGTATGATTCTTGAGAGATATGAATTTCTCATAAGTGAATTGAATGACGTATTGCTCATTGTGGATGAGGAACCTACTAATTATGAAGAAGTTTTGAAAAGTTTAGAAAGGGATAAGTGACTAGTAGCCATGAAGTTGGAAATGAATTCCATGTATGAGAACCTAGTTTGGATCTTGGTTGATCCACTCGAAGGCATTACACCTATTGGGTGCAAGTGGATTTTCAATAAGAAAACTGACATAGATGGTAATGTGATTACCTACAAAGCAATATTAGTAGCGGAAGACTATTGTCAAAAGTAAAGTGTTGACTATAATGAAACATTCTCACCAGTAGCTATGTTAAATTTATTCGGATACTCGTGGTCATAGAAGCTCATTTTGATTATGAGATATGATATATGGATGTGAAAATGACTTTCCTTAATGGAAATCTATCTAAGGAAGTGTGTATGATACAACCCAAAGGTTTCACATCTATCAACAAAAATAAAGTATACAAGCTTCAATGATTCATTTATGGATTGAAGCAAGCATCTAGGAGTTGGAATATCTGTTTTGATGAGGCAATCAAAGAGTTTTGATTTCTCACAAAATTCTGACAAACCTTGTGTGTACAAGAAAGTTAGTGGGAGTGCGGTCATATTCCTAGTACTCTTTGTTGATGACATATTGCTTATAGGAAATGATGTGTCTGTTCTACAGTCAGTTAAGAGTTGTTTGTCCAAAATATTCTCCATGAAAGACATGGGAGAAGAAACCTACGTCCTTGGAATTAAGATCTATAGAGATAGATTGAAACGGTTGCTTGGTCTTTCGCAGGCTACATATATAGACAAAGTGCTAAAACTGTTTAGAATGGATGAATCTAAGAAATGTTTTATACCCATGAGACATGAGATTCACCTTTTCAAGTATATGTGCCCATGCACAGAAGACGAGAGGATTTGCATGAGTAAGATTTCCTATGCGTTAGCGATAGGATCTATCATGTATGTTATGTTATGTACAAGGCCCGATGTATTATACGCTCTGAGTGTCACGATCAGATACCAGTCAGATCCAGGAATGGATCATTAGGCGGCTATCAAGAAAATCCTTAAGTACTTGGAAAGAACTAAGGATGTATTCATGGTATATGGAGATGGTGATATGGTTACATCCGGGTATACAGATGCCAACTTCTAGACAGACAAGGATGACTCCAAGTCCTAGTTTGAATAAATATTCACATTAAATAGAGGCACAATTAGTTGGAAGAGTTCCAAACAAGACACTATTATAGATTTTACTACTGAAGCATAATACATTGCAGCTTCAGAAGTAGCAAAAGAAGCAATTTGGATCAAGAAGTTCATCTCTGAACTTGAAGTTGTTCCAACCATTGTTGAAGCATTTTCAATTTACTGCAACAACACTGGAGCCATTACTCAGGCAAACGAACCCATGTCTCACCAACGATCTAAATGTTGGGTAGCCCGATGCGGTGTGTGCATAACACGTTTCACAAAATATGCACAACGGAAGACATTAAAAGGTAATAACAAAAACTAATTATTACATCACATACACCACACGCATATAAGGATACATCTCATGCAGACATGATCAATAAAATAAAACTTTTAAGAAGAACATTTACTCTAGGTATACCTTACGGATGATGCGTAAAGGAAAGGACATCAACTAGAGAGACGTTGTCGAATCTCGCCTCTATTCGTATCCACGCTGAGCTCTTCAAGACAACTCCTTTAGCAACAAGTCTCACCTCCGATCGGTACTAGCCAAGTGTAGAAGAGATGCGATCCAAGAGAAGTATGCACAGAGGAAGAAGTGTCTTCTTCCTTGTGGTTTTTGGCAACAAAAAGGGAAGAACCCTTTTGGGGTGTGGCTGGCCAAAGAGAGGAGGAGAGGGAGGAGAAAGAAAATAATATA
>JBBUKS010000042.1:1235143-1248453 GCA_038050645.1 Hedychium gardnerianum
TTTATTAATAATAGAATATGATACAAAAAGTCCTTAGTCAATCATCACATAATTGGCTCTAGGGCTTCTACTAACAAAAAGAACAACCAATGTAGGAATATGATATCCTAGGACTACCAAATTTGAGTTAGTTAGTTATTTAGACTCAGATTATGCTGACTATAAGTTAGATAGAGAAAGTACAAGTGAAGTTGTCAATTATTAGGACCATCTCTAGTCAACAGAACTATTATGATAACCCATACTTTAAAAGAATTTTACTTAGATTATAAAAATGTTAAAACATTTATTGATAACATAAGTTCAATAAATCTAACTAAGAATCCAATACACCACTCTAGAATACAACACATAGAAGTTAAACATCATTTTGTTAGAGATCATATTGCAAAAGAAAACATTGAACTTGAATCTAAACTTAACTTAGCTGACATATTTACTAAACCTTTATCTGAATTAGAATTTAGTGACTTAAGACATAAATTAGGTATGTATTTTATAGAATAGGGGTTATTACGTAACTTATGTTTTGCTCGTTTCAAAAATTATTGTTTTTAACACTTATATTTTTCAAAACTTATGTTTTTAAACTCTATATGTTTTCAAAACTTACATATTATGGATTTAGCCTAGGCTATACCGTAGAATGCATGAACTTATATATTTAGGTAACCAACATCTCACAAATATATATTAGGATTCCTTGTTTATGTATTGAGACACTTAGAATATAGTTAGATGCTTAGGACTCAACCTAGATTTTAGATGCTTATTTTAGTGCATCATTATAAATCAGGGCTTAAAATAAAAATTAATCAAGTTAAGTAATTCTAGTTGGAAATAAGCACTCAACTTAACTAACTTAGTCAAAAGCTGCTATCTTAAGATCATCAACTAAAAACTAAAGTTAGACATTTCAAAATAAGGACAATTTTCTAAGTGTTTTATTTTTAAATACTTTAAAAAATCTATGCAAATCATACATAAAAAAATGATTAACAAGGTCGGGTAACATCGGACCTGGGATGACTGGCCTGGCTCCACGAAAAATTTTCACCAGCCACCAGGATATATCGAGAAGCGTTAATGGAGGTCCATCCAAATGACCATCATTCTTAGGCCTGCTTCTCACTGGAGGAAAATTTTCCAATAGTGCACCGCAGCCGAGATTCGAACCGTAGATCCCTTAGTTATCCATTGGAGGGCATAATTATTGCACCAATACCCCGGGCCCTGGGAGCCTATGCATATCATACATGCTTGGACTTTAGGATGCTTTTACCTATTTTAACTTCAGTTCAATAATTGCTCAATACTTTTAAATATATGAATGTTAAGTTAAGGGAAGCAACATTTATTCTAAACTATTTTCCAAAACTATTTTCAAAAATTTCTAAAATTATTTGCAAAACAATTTTCAAAAATTTTCAAAACTATTTTCAAAATATGCAAAATTATTTTCAAAATTTATAAAAATATTCTCGAAATTTACAAAATTATTTTTAAAATTTTCTAAATTATTTAAAATTATTTTTAAAATTTTCAAAATTATTTTTGAAACTTTGAAATTATTTTTGAAACTTCGAAATTCTCTAAACTAATTTCGACAATAATTACTTTAAAAAAAATTCAAAAATTATTTCATCAATTCAAAAATATTTTCAAAAACTCTTTTTCCTTTGAAAAATATTTTCGAAAACTTACTTTACCCTTGAGACATAAGTAATCTTTTGAAAAATTGTTTCTCTTTTAAATATGTTTTCAAAAATTATTCTTATCTAAATAATTTTGAAAAATTATACTATGATGCAAATGATTCAAAAATTGCTTAATATATTTTTAAAAGATTGTTTTTAAGACTTAGCATATTTTTGAAAATTTCACTTCACACTTGGCCCACTTTTGAAATTTTTTGAAAAATAATACTTACACTATTTTTGTCTTGTTTCAAACCCTTATTAAAAGTTTATGTTTTAATGATCCCATTTTGATGTATATCAAAGAGGGAGAGATAGGATTAAAAGTTAAGATTTTTTTTTATCAACTCAGAAATGTTAAATATAGGGGGAGAGCGAGGAGGAGTTGTTTTTCAAACATTTTAACTTAACTTTAAATCAGGTTGTCAAATATCAAAAACGAGAAGATTGTTGGTGCAGAATGCATCATAATTGAATCTATGTTTTGATGTTGTCAAAGGTTCAAGTTAAGTCATGTTGTGATCTGATGGATTGATCAAGTGTGCTGAATGCTCAACTTGAAAAGTCCTAGTAGGACCTGATACTAGGCAATGAAAGTCTCAGCAGATCGTGAAAATCAAGTAAAAAGTCCAGATGGGTCAAGTGGACCTGACATCTAGCAAGATGGATTCGATAGGTCAGAGAGAACCCGATATCGAATCAGGAGGAAGCCCTAGCAAGCCAATCCGATGTTGAGCAATTAAAGTCTAAACAAGTATGGAGAACTCGATATTTGACAAGTGAGTTAAGCTAAGCTCCTGAGGAAGTGAGCAGTGAGATTGTGTCCTAGGCGGGACAAATCTCAGGAGTTGATCCAACTAAAGAAACCAACCAAAGTTTCTAAGTTTAAATGAAGACAGTCGTAATTGTTTTACTCATGCATCTATATATCTGAACTCTATTTTGCAGGATCAATATTATTTGTATAGTTGTTATGCTAACTTGGTTTTGCAACTTTTAAGTTGACTAAGTTTTCAGTCGACTGAACTGATCAATCGACTGATCCAAGGTGATCAGCATAGTGAAGAGCTTGATCTAACAAAGATGGAAAAAAAAGTTCAGTCGACTATAAGGAGTATCAATCAATTGATTAAAAATGAAAAGAACAGACGATCAGATCGAAAACCCTACAGGAAAGACGAACAGACGATCAGTGTAATTTTCAGGATCGACGAGATCAATTCGTAGCAAACAAGGAAAGAAGAGAGGATCAATCTCCTTATAAGTCGACTGATCACTTTTCAGTCGACTAATCGAAAGCTATATAAATAGTCTCAAGATCCAATGCTCATAATTAAATTTTCTCTTCATGCTTCCTCAAGTCTCTACTACTACTACTCGTGCAAGATCTTCTACTACACCGACGCAAAGCACACCGACAACCTACGCTTGATCTACACTCTTTATGTTGTCAGTATATTCTTTCATTGTCACGCCCCGGGAGTATATTTATCCGTCGAAAAATGGAAAGCATCTCCCCTGTACGGCTGACAATATCCTGAATACATGATCACAAAATCAATACATATATATATACCCCGCATGGGTATTCATAACCACGCAGTATATGAGACAAAAATACCCTACCCAGGTATGCACAACCACGCAGTGTATAAAAATCAAAATCCAAACAGCATAAAACAATAAGAATGGTCTACTCGACTAGAAAACCAAAACCATACATTTACGAGTCGGCCCGGCTTATGACACCATCAATACATGATCAAAGAAAAATCCAAAATCCAGATATAAATTACTTAATACATTACATGAGTAATAATCAAATGCGAAAAACTAAAACAAACCGAATGCATCGAAAATAACTCATAGGCTCGATGTGAGAGGGACAGTGTAGGCAAATATCCTCCAAGCAACTCAATCATAATCCTGCTAACAAGAAAAATAAAAATAGAAGCAAGGGTGGTGAGTATAAAAGAATACTCAGCGGGTATAAGACAGATAGTGCATGACTAATATAAATCTGGAAACAAAGATATACAGTCTCGAATAGAAGAAATACTAACTTGATCAAAAGAACAGTAATAATAGAAATTACTTAAAACCAGTCTGATCCACTAGGTGTGAAATAATGATCGAAAAATAATACAGAAATTGAAACAATACTACTCAATACTCAGTAGCATCAATAAAATATCATAAATCCTCTACAAGCAGGAGAAACACAACCAGTGTATCAAGTCGCCATATAAGGTCAACAAACGTCCAACCGTGCATAAATCCACAACAATAATGGACATGCATATGCAATGCAAAGTCACTCATACTCATCACTCCAACCATCACTACATCAATGTGATCGAATGGGTAGGACAGTGACTCCTGTACGCACTTCATACAACCACTACTCTCCAGTGGAACGAGTGGACAGGATGAACAAAGTAGATATCTAGCTACACATAAGAGATCCCCGTCGGCATACACTCCATACGATCACTACCCCTGAGTGATTGAGTGAGCACGACCCAAGATACTGCACACACTCCAGCCATCACTACCCCAAGTGACCGAGCGGGCAAGAAAAATATGACTAATGACCCTCTCATCCACAAGGGATACATAGTCATCAGCATGTAATAAATGAAATACCACAATGAGCATGAAGAAATAAAATATATCATCGATCTAAACAACTCTAAATGGAAAAATCACAGGCATATCCGAAAACATATATCCATACAAGTGAATGTACATAACAAACCAGCAAACAACTATTGATCCATATGATTAGCAACAATGAGAGACTGTATCAACCACAAAGAGATTTATCTCTAAGGTCAAACATCAAGTATCAACTCATGATAAACAATAATAGAGTCAAGATACTTAATTAATGTTCAAAACATAAATCATGCACTAAAGGTCAATCAACTAGAGAAACAATGTAAGAAGTACCCGCCTCAAATGTAAATAATCTGAAATATCCTTAGATCCGTCGCTCCATCTCAAATCCGGATCATATAAGTAGAAATACGAAATTCTACATAAGTACTAGATTAATTCTAGTAATAAACTCGCTAACAATATTATACGGGATAATCATCTAATTTCTGGATCGAATAGAGCCAAATTAAATTTAGAGGTTCATTATCCCAATCCAATAAACGAATTCTCAAAATTCTTATATCATCCCTAAATTTTCTAACTTAATTTCCTATCCACACATAAGGATGTCATTTAGCCAAGTTGGTACTAAAATTCTAGTTCAAGGAAAACTAATTCTCAATTAACCCTAAATAAATTAGGCACCATCATTCTAGCTTATTTAGGTAACTTAAACCCTAGTATGAACTCAATTAATCCAGTTCATCAATTAATCCATACTCATTAGGTTAAATCTAAATCCAAGAATCTCAGGATACTTGGCAATCACATTCCAATTTCACTAAACATGAAATTTTAACTACATCAATATAACCCTCCAGACCTAGATCCATATAATCATCAAATTCATTTCACGGTCAATGATTGATCATAGTTAATTTCAGCTAAGATTCAAATCATACAAAGCTTGGGTAAAGCAAATCATACATTTCTGCTACTTCGAAACTAAATCCATATAACATCATATTCAAATTTATACTAACAACTTATCTAAATCTGAGCTTCAATCCTTAAATAAGCCGAATACAAAGGTAAAATACTTACCTAATAGCCAAACCTCTTAAAACAACCATCCACCACTGTTCCAGCAGCCACCAAAACTCCAAATCAACTCCTCTTCAACAATCTCTCACAGATTCAGCAGCTTCCATCACTCCGGCAATAGCTGAAACACCGCCCCCCCAAGACAGCAGTAGGTCACTGCTCAACCAACCCACCGGGCATAAGCAAGGTGGTGGTGTTGCTGAGGATCCCTGTCGATCTGACCTTAGATGGTCGAAACCTTCAATCAATCGAAACAACTCGACGGAAAAAGGGAAAAAGAAAGGATTCTGACAAAATCTTACCAGCGGCAACATGGCTTGGTCGGAGGAGACGAAGTCGTGGATCTAACCTAGGTTTATTGGTGATGATTCGGACTAAACCCAACCAATGCTTCCAACGGTTGAATCAGCGCAACCGATGAAAGAGGGAGAGGAGTCGGCAGTAGTGATTGAAGAAGAGAAATTGACCTTTAATCTCTCCGGTCGCGGCTGGCTCTGGATCTGGCCGATAGCGGTGGTCAATTGCGATCGGAGAGGAAGAACACTCGACGGCAACGGTCGACACGATCAGAGAAGAAGATCGCGATTGGCTCGGGAGAATGAAATGTCGAGTGAAGGATGAGAGTGAACAGTGACCTCTTATTTATATCTTAACTTAGTTTTTGATTTAATTAACTGAGGATTAATCGATTTAATCAATCTCATTTAAACTAGAAATTATCCCAAATTAATTCATATGAATTCAGATTAATCTCCGAAAAATTTCTAAAACTCCCCAAAAAATTTCACTAATTTATTTCTTATTTTTAAGGCTTAAATTTAGTTTGTCATATTGTACATTCATATTTGTATACATTAATGAGATAGCAATATGTTGCTATTCTCCTTATATTTTGTATGATTGCTAGATTACGAATCAAGTAAAATCGAACTATATCATTGCTTTTATTTATTCCGTTGCTACTTTAATTCAATTTTATGAAAAAAAAATATTTTAAAATGAACAAAATTCATCCTCTCTCGTCTATTTTGATCTTACAGATTGTTCCATCAATCCATTGCACCATCCGTCATTGTTCCATCAATCCATTGCACCATTAGTCATTGAATTCTCATATCTGTTGATTGGTATTCAAATTCCAAAACTATAAAGTAAATTTTATCATGCCAAGTGACTTTATATTATAGAGACTCCTTTGTCTACTTAGAACAAGTCAACATTGACTTACAATGACTTCAATTTTACTTAATATATGGTTAATTTTAATCTATCATAACTTGTTGTGCCTAGAGACTCTTCATCCTTGAAACTTCTGGTGCTTAGAGACAATATCATTGAGATTTCATCTAGTGTTTAGTACCATCCAACCTTGATTGACTATGTCATCTAATGTCCCAAAGGCCTAGACTCTATGACTTCCAATGTCTAGAGATTTAGTCTTGGAACTTTATCAATTATCTTATATAGTTGAAAGTATAGTTGTATCAAAGACCGTATATAGTGCATCTATATATTTAGATGTGAATTTAACCAAAAAAAATAACTATATAATTTTTTTGACAAAAGTTGCTACACAGTGTATTATTAGTTAGTCGATCAATATTATTTAATTTTAAAATATGAATACAAAATAACTATATAGAAGTTTCAAATCAAAATTGTTGTATCGTCAATTTTGATATATAAAATTTTAAATTTATAACTTTTAAATTTCTAATTTTTATAACATTTTTTTAAATATATATCATAATTTATATGCTTTACTCGCTTATTTTTAAAAAAATATATATACATATATTTATATTTCTTAAAAAAATTATAACTCATGGAATAATTTTGAAAAAAAATCTATTTTGAGCTTGATTAGGTGCTTAAATGACCGGTCAATTTTTTTTTATAGATTTGTTAAACGACAATTTTCCCAAATGCATAGGTGAAAAACATTTTTACCCATTTCGTGTAGGTGGTTTTGGAAATATCCAAACAACGTAGCTTTTCTCATTTCCTTTCCCATAATACCCTTCTTTTTTTCTTTTTTTTTCAAAAAAACTTAATCTCCCAGTTCTCCGCTTTTATCTCTGTTTCCTTCATCGTAGGAGCACCGACGATGGCTATCCATCATCGTCCCTTCACCTCCACCCAACAGCGTAAAGAGACATAGCAAGTCGGCGACAGTTTAATATCAAGGTTGAGTTTTGGACCGATTCGTAGTGGCTAATTCCGTCGATTTTAAAAGGGGCACCGGAGTGAGCTTTCCTCATCAATCCATCCCAACTCCATTCACTCTCTTTTTATGATACTCATGCCATTGCGTTATATTTTTTTATTTTTTAGCATTTTTTTTTTTAGTTTCTTGTTATTGTTAAAAGTAAAACTTGACGAGTCAGAGAAGCCGACCATGAGAGGAGAAAAATGAACGCTTTCGGAGGATAAGACTGACTTTGTTGATTATTGGCCAGAGGGCGACTCCGGTTGTAGGAGTGTTAGTGCGTCCTTGGTGGCAAAGTAAATTTTTGATTTCAGATTAAAAATGTGAACTTTGTGTATTTTAAGGTGATTCTATTTTTTTAACTGGTAATTGTTTGATGAAATGTCAAGGTGGATGACAATGGAGGAAACTCGTCGCGACATAAATGAAAGAGGATGGATGGAAGACTAGATTTTTTAGAGGAAAAAATAAGACTATGTATATATTTGATTAAATTTAATAATATTATTAAATTTATACCATGAGTTCATGTCACTAGTTCTTCATGAATAATGAAGTATCGATAATTTAACGTGTAAATAATAAATTTCACTTGTCTTAATTAAACCTTATGCAATTTTCAAAAAAAAAAAATCTATTATGATATTCATATTAAGGAAAATAATCAATTTTTCATCTGCTAATTAACATTCTATTTTTTTT
Organism: Hedychium gardnerianum; assembly: GCA_038050645.1. Lineage (NCBI taxonomy): Eukaryota > Viridiplantae > Streptophyta > Magnoliopsida > Zingiberales > Zingiberaceae > Hedychium > Hedychium gardnerianum. The sequence continues at coordinate 1,243,457 of JBBUKS010000042.1, forward strand.
AAGTTTTCTTGTATTGATTATTTATTTTTTTAGTAAATTATTTTAGGTTCTTTATGATTTTATTGTCTTTTTATTTTTCTAGGTTTGATCTTTGGCTGCTAAATATGCAAGGGCATACTAAGGAAGACCACTTGAGCTATCTTACTATAGAAAATCATCTAGAATATTTGAAAAGACTAAAGAACTTAATTTTTCATTGGATGATGATATGGAGAAATTTACTCTTCCTAACCAATATTATCACGAGCAAGACTGGTTTGCTATAGATTTTGAAGAGAAATATTCATAATATTTTGTTGTTGTTGTTGTCTACATAATTGTTATTGATATATACTATTAATTATTACTTTATCTAAATTATTGTGCTCCTCGTGTGTGTTATTGTTGTAATGTGTGTTCTTATTGTAAAATTTAATAAAATTGTTATTGCTATTGTTGTTGTAATTTTATGGTTTGATAGTTGTAAATTGATGCTTTTTATAATGCCGAGAATGAATTGGAAAAAATTGGGTTGAATACATTGTATCTCATTAGTGTTTAACGGCACGAGTGTTTTAAGAAGACTTATCGGAACATATAGGACTTTGTTTGAAGTCATTTAGATATCTCTAGATCTATTTGCCACTTTTATTCCAAAAGTGACTGATGGACTTAAGACATTCTAAAAATAAAAAAATTTAATTTTGCTTGACATAGTGAAGTCGTATGAACTTACTTGTAGTGTCGAATAGTGAGTATTATCATTTTACCATTTATAGTGAGCTTCTAACTTCATTTTTAATGTCGAGAATGAGTTAGAAAAAAAACTGGGTTAAATACATTGTATCACATTGGGGTTTGACGACATGAGTATATTAATGTACTTAGCCAAGCACATATGACTTTATTTGTAGTCATTTGGATATCTCTAGATCCACCAACCACTTTTGTTCCAAAATGTGGCTGATGAACCTAGACTTTTAGTTTTGTTGCTGATCTTAAGAAACCAACAACAACGTGTTGTTGATTTTCAAAAATCAGCAAGTGATCTTCGATTTAATATATTTTACTTCCCGTGATTAAATTCGAGTTAAAAGTTATGATCTCTTAAAGTTTAAGTCAACAACACATTGCTGGTTTCTAAAAATCAACACCATATTGTTGCTAGTTTCTGAATATCAACACTACGTTATTGTTGGTTTCTTAATATCAGCAACAAAGCTAAAAGTCCTAGGTTCATCAATCACTTTTGTCACTTTATTCATGATTTTTAACAACGTGTTGCTGATTTCCAAAAATCAGCAATAGAAATTAGCAACGTGTAAATTTAAAAACATCATAATTTTTGACTCATATTGAATCACGAGACATATAATATATCAAATCGAATATCACTCAAAGATCTTTAGCAACATGCTCTTGGTTTTTAAACATTAGTAACACGTTGTTATAGATTTTTAAAAATCAATAACATGTTATTGTAGCTTTCTGAAAATCAACAACATATTATTGATTGTTTCTTAAGATCAACAACACGCAACAACAAATCTTAAAAGTTTTCGGTCTAAAGTGACAAACTTTGAAAATCAGCAACAAGTATTGATGGTTTCTATAAATCAGTCCTGTGTTGCTAATTTTTGAAAATTAACAACCCCGTATTGATTTCGAAAACCAGCTCTGTGTTATTGATTTTCGAAAATCAGCAACACATGACTGATTTATGGAAAATAGTAACACAATGTTGTTGATTTCTGAAAATTAGTAACACAATGTTGCTAATTTTCGGAAATCAGTAACACAATATTGTTGATTTTTGGAAATCAGTAACACGGGGTTGACTTCTGAAAATCAACAACATCTGTATTGCTGATTTCCAAAAATCAGTCCTGTGTTGTTGATTTCTAGAAATCAACCCTGTGTTTTTGATTTTTAGAAAATCAGGAACACCATTTTGGGTGTTGTTGATTTCCAAAAACCAACAACACCATGTTGTTGATTTTCAAAAATAAGCAACACCGAATAACAAACACTGCTCGACTGTTTCAAACACAATGTCAATTGCACTCGATTCATTTTCATCATGGAGGTGGAGAAGAGGACTGTCATTTTTGTGATCAATGACGTGTAATACACTGCTAAGTTTTTGCTTCGTTCTCAAACTCGCTCATTTTAAATTGCAGAAAACCTATGTGATTTTGATCTATTTCCCCACTACGACAATGCGTCGAACACATGACATGCGTTGAACACATGACATGCGTTTTATATCGGTGGTTGACCATCACAGTTAAGTCATCTGCCTCCTTACGATGACGTGGATAGATTTTGTGTCAAAGAGAATTATATTCGCCGACGGATGTAACCTCAACCGTTCAAAAAATCAACAACACATTGTTGCAGATTTTTGGAAATCAACATCATCATATTGCTGATTTTTGGAAATCAACAACGCCATGTTGCTGAGTTAGGTATTGCTAATTTTTAAAAATCAACAATACTTGTGTTGTTGGTTTCCGAAAATTAGCAATACAGTGTTGTTTATTTTCGATGGTGCTGATTTTTGAATGAACAATAAAAAAGAAGAGAGAAAGGTAAAATGATAAATGAATTCAGCGAGACTACGTTATTTGGACAATTACAAAAACATATATGTGAAATGGGGAAAATACAAAATCATGTACGCACTTTGGTAAATTATCATTTGTTAAATGAGTAGTCAAAATTTTGAAGTATAAATTTAATAAAAAACCATCAGTGTGATTTTTTAATGAAATTACAAAAAAATCTCTTAAATAATTCAAAAAAATTACCAAAATATGGTTGTATTATTTTTTTCTTCTAAATTATTATTATTATTTAAAATTCTACCATCGAACGTCTTTAAATCGAATAGTATAAAATATTAATTTCTAAGTTTGAATTTAAAAAATATATATGATATTTAAATTTGATTTATTTTTTAATAATAATTTTAACTCAAGTTAATTAAGATTTTAATTTAAACTCAATTATGTTCAAGCAGTATTAAATTATAATTCAAAATATTTTTTATTATTATTCAAATTTTCGTTCGAAGTATTCAAATTTAAATTTTTTTTTATCATAAAAACATTAAATAAATCACACTGATGGTTTAAAATAAATCATATTTTATATAAAAACATTAAATAAAAAATAACGGGCCTTTTCCTAAATAAATTGAATAAAAATATCATAAATTTAAATTTGATAATTTAAAATATGATCTAAATACTTTTTTTTGAACTAACTTGAAAAAGAGTTGAATTAGGGCCGAACAAAATTCGATTAAACCGACTAAATTAATTCATCGAATTTAAAATTTTAGATTGGATTTTAAAATTTGTTATTCAATTAAATTGAATAAATTGAATAAATCAAATTTTAGATCAAATCAAATTTTTAAGATAAAAATTAAATATTTATTAAATTAAATTAAATTGTTAAATTTTAATTATAAAAATTTAGTTAATTTAATTTTGATTGAATTATTTATTTTTTTATGATTGAATTAATTTATTTTTTATTAAAAAATTTAATCCACTCGATTAGTTTGAAAAAAATTCAGTTCAATTAAATCGATTTGAGTCAGTTCAATTAATTCGGTCTGATTTTAATCGAATTCTCACCGTGAGCCGGACCGTTTCGCTTCGCTTCCTCACCGCATCAACCCTACTTACTTCATTACCCCCTCTGCCTTTTCATCCTCCCCCGTCTCCCCGTTTACCCTCCCCGCGTCAAGCAAAAAATATCCCCGCTTCTCCACCTTTCTCCTACCGTGAAAGCTTCGGGGGGAAGGAAGCACTTGCCTTTTCCTCCTCAGATCCCGTCCCCTTCTAGCTACCAGATCTGTTTCTTTCTCGTCGCTCTGGTGCATTGAACATCCCGCCTATCGTTCTCAGCTGCGAAATCTCTTCTTTTCTAGGGGTTTTCCGAGCATTCGTAATCTTCCTTCAAGATCCGTCGCTCCCCCCCTTCTCCGCGTAAGATTCCGTTTTCTTCTCTTCTGTAGAGTCTGTTTCTTTCGTGGTTCTTTTGTGTAGCATTCTTGCCCTTGTATGTTGTCGTTCTAGGTTCTCCAGCGGGAATGAGGACGCCGGAGACCAACTGGGAGAGGCTGGTCAGGGCAGCGTTGCGCCGGGAGCGGTTGACCGTAGTCGTTAGCGAGCAGCAGCCCGTCAGTGGCGTCGCAGGAAACGTCCCGTCCTCCCTGACAAACAACACCCATATCGACGAGATATTGAGAGCGGCAGACGAGATTGAAGACGAGGACCCTAACATTGCGAGAATTTGTAAGTTCGGTCTTCTTGACCTTGGTGTTTGTGAGCGTTCGGTCTCCTTACTGCTGCTTAGCACTTTAGTTGCAAGGGCCAACAGTTTATTTGGAATCGTTTACTTGTTTATACTTCCCATTTCACATTTGATTCTCTAATTTATTGAAGTTGCTTGAACTTGCTCTGAGATCGTTTAAAATTATTTTCATCGTTGCTGCCGTTACTGCTCAATGTTATACACTTTTCCTATGACAGTAGTCTGATCTAGCAAACACAACCAATACTTTGTTGAAAATATTTGATGATGTTAAATGATTTTTATGCAATTACGACTTGGTTGATCTATTCTTGATGAATTCGATGGGTATCCTCTTCCCTTCTTTAGAACGACTCCTTTAGCCTTCTTGATTCTTGTTTCATCTAGTAATGTTTCTTTGACTAAATATCCTCGGGATATCAACTTGTTCCAGCCCCTACTTTCTTATAAGGTGTTATATTCCAACCATTACTAAGTAATCTTGGCATTCTGGACCGTTAACCCAGTACCAACTCATATTGACAAACGATATTGGCATCACCAGTTCTGGTCACGGTTTAACCCATCTTCCCTTTCCCTGCCTTGCCTTTCTTCTATTCTCCAATCTTTCATATTGATTAACTAATGAAGATGCATGTTCCAATGGTGAAATATATGCTGATCAATCATCCATTTCGATAATTCACATC
>JBBUKS010000042.1:1273144-1300104 GCA_038050645.1 Hedychium gardnerianum
ACCATAACCACCATGAAGAAGAGTGTACTTCCATTTAGCCTTCTACACAAACCAAACACCTATTCCAAATGCATTTTCAAATCCTATAATGTGAAACCAAACATCTTAATGTTACTACTCTAATTCCTCCATCATTCAAGACAAACCATGATCCAAACATAACATTACAACAAATCTAAACTACACTTCCAAGAAATTATATACCTTGGCCCTAAACAATTCAACCATCTACAAGACCACATCCTAATTCAAGTATCAAACAACTCATTACAGATCATAAACTCATACTTACCCTCACTGATGGAAATCAGCCAAAATTAGTCACTAGCGATGGCTGGAATTGACAGCAATGAGTCCAGATCCAATCGGACAATGGTCGACGTTGCTGTGACAGAAACCCAACCGAATCAAATGTGTCACAACCCAGCTTCAACTTCCAATAGAGTAGAAGAAAATGGAGAATTCAACTTACCTAGGTCCAATTGGTATCAATGGTCGGTGACCCTAAATCTGACCTGACCGGAGCTGATCAGAGGTCCCTACGCCTGGCCAGAGAAGAAAATAGAGAATCAGGGCTATTGATCAACCATCAAACGGTGCTAGAACTTGACCTAGGAGGTATGCGATCATCAGATCAGGAAGAACAGTGCTGATCTAAGTGAAATGGAATTAAATAATGACCTAACCTTCTTCTTTGTCGCTACCCAGCCGTGATCTAACAGCGGTGGCCAACAGTCGAGTGTGTCGGAGCAGTGATGTCCGACGGTATCGAGCTTCCCTGGTTGTTGAGGATTGAAATTGGCGACCAAATTGAGCAAAGGGAAGACAGAAAGGGGTGACCTGGCCGAGGCTGCGGATGCTTCGATGACCCATAATTGTCGGAGATCGAACGACGATGAGAGGGGAGAAGAAAAATCGCGAGAAGGGGGCTCGCCGACGATGGACGAGTGCAATCAGAGAAGCAAAAATCTCGAGAAGAGGAGGAGGGGCTCGGCGGTGCTCGGCGAAGATCGAGTGGAGAGAAAATAAATAGTGACTCCTATTTATAATTTTGAACTTAGGGTTAATTAAACTAACTCAGGGTTAATTAAACTAACTTAGGTTTTGATTAATCAAATCTCATTTCAATTTATACTTAATCTAAATTAATTCACATGTTCTCGAATTAATCCCCAAAAATTTTTAAAACTCCCAAAAAAATTCACTAATTTATTTCTTATTTTTAAGGCGTAATTTAAATTTTTCATATTTTACAACAACGTAGAGGAGTAGTAGTAGAATGATATTTTGATGCTCTAGTCAAAGTTGCTTATATAAAGTCTCTCCGAGCACCTGGATGCCAACCTCATCCTATCCTATTCAGATGTGCCTGGACCTGCTCGGGCGCTCGGACCTCCAGTGCGCTTGGATCACTTTAGCGCACATGGAGCAATCTAGTTTGCTTGGAATCAAGTCCAGTTCACTCCAGACTTGATCTGGTTGCGTCTGGTTTGAGTATGTATGCTCCCCTAGTCTTGCTTCAAACTCTAAGTTCCTTCAAGACAACATACATATATAAATAAGCAATCTAGCCTAATCCTATATGTCTACCTAATATACTAGGCTTACCTTTTGCTTGGAGGTCACTCCTCCAAAATTTTACCACATAAGGTCTACTCCTTAGGATTTTACCACCTAAGATTGACTCCCCCGGGATTTTCCTTTGTCAAGCCTCCAGTCCTCCAGACCTGCTTGGACTTGCTAGTCACTCGGAAGACTACTCACCCTTGCTAGACACCCAGTTTCCTTGACTTGCTTGGACTTTCCTTACTTAACGTTTGGTTCTCTCTAACCTGCTAGAACTTTCTCTTGCCAAGCTTATAATCACCTTGACTTGCTTAGACTTACCTTGCCTAACATCTGGTTCTTTCTAACCTACTAGGATTTTCCCTTGCCAAGCATCCGGTCTTCTTAACCTGCTTAAACTTTTGCTAGTTATCTGATCAACCTTGATTTGACTATACATCTCTTTGTTAGTCATCCAATCAAACTTGACCTTGACTAGATTTCTCACTTTCAAATATCAGGTCTTGTTTGGATCAAACCTTGGTCAAACATGACTGTCAATCTTGACCCACTTAGACTTCATGTCTCATGTTAAATGTCTAGTCCTCCATGACCCGCTTAGATTTCGCTTTTCATGCCAAATGTTCAGTCCTTCATGACCCACTTGGATTTCGCCTTTAATAACTCAATATTAGACTTTCAACTGTCAAGTGTTCTATCCATTGTCAAGTATCTGGTTAAGCTTGATTTACTTAACTTTTCGCTCTCACATCCACGTTCAAACCAATCTTGATCAAACTTAACTCGAGGTGTATTGCACCAACAATCTCCCTCTCCAACAATCTTCCCTTTTACTTGATGTCTCGCTCAACCGTCAAACATATTGATTATCTATTAAGTATCTAGTTAACCTTGACCTACTTAATATATCATTCAACCAATAAATATATTGATCAAATATCAAAACTCAAGTTAATCTTAATTAGAGTTCGATTGCACCAATAATATATTTGTGCCAATTAACATAAAATTTGATTTTTTTTATAAACAAATGGGCTACAACTTAAAAGGTGATGAGTCAGTGGCTTTAGGGCATGATGACACTCAGTGTAAAATTAGGAGCCTAAAGCATTTGGATTGAATCTAATTCTCAATCCAATTAGTAATGATGGACTCAGAAGTACAAAAATTTAGAAACTAGGGCAAGAAGAGGAACAAGGGAGTGTAAGGAAAGTAGTATTGCTATGCAAGAGTGGTTATCATATTCCAAAATGAGGATATGCCTTTGTGCTAATTGGCACGAAGGTTATTTTTTAAAAATAGCTGCTCTACAGCTTAGAAGGTCATGAGGCTGTGACTTTAGGACATGATGACACTTAGTGTCAATACACTTGAATTGAGCCCAATCAAATATGGTTAGGTCTATCAATGAAATTCTGAAATTAGGGCATGAAGACGAAGAGGGAATTATAGGAAAGGTAGTGTTGTTGTGAAAGAGTGATTGTGAGGCACCAAGATAAAATATGACTTTGTGCCAATTGACACATAGTCTCATTCAACATATTTGTGGTGCTATTTTGGAGAAACTAAAATCACAGTGGTGTTACATTGAAAAAACCAACACCATTGTTGTTTTGCTTGGAAGAAACTAACACCACTATGGTGCTAGGTTGGAAAGATCAACAACACCCTAGAGAAAATCAGAATAGTAGTGTTGTTGGGTTGGAAAGTTGAACACCAATGGTACTGAGTTAGAGAAATCAAAACCATGAAGTGATGTGATGAAGAGACCACCACCGCAATAGTGCTCAATTGGAGAGACCAGTGTTGTTGATTTGAAAAGATCAATAGTATTACTGTGGTGTTGAATTGAAAATATCAAAATAGTTGTGTTGAATTGGATAGGTCATACTAATATAGGGCTGAATTAGATAAAGCAACACTACAATGGTGGAGTTGGCAATCATGAAGCTTTAGGTGACATTTGAGTGGCTTGGATAATTTGGTGCTCGGATACTTTGAAAGTTGGGTTGATATTACAGCTATTGAAGGGAGAAGTAGTATTGAAAGTAAGTACGCTCTTTGATTAAAAAAAAAAAGAAAGTATGATGCATCCTTTAGCATATTCAAAAACCCAAGTGGGAAACCTAATTAAAATTAATACAACAATTGATCAAAATGATATAAAATTGTTCTAACATAATTTTTTTTTAAATAAATAGAAACAATTTTAAAAGTGGTATCCTTTTCATCGTAATGAGAATAAGGCCTCTTAATTTTCGCCTTTTTCTTTTTGACTTCAAGCTTCTCCAACCTATGGTCATCTCGAAATTAAAGTCAATGAACAAGAAAGGTCAAAAGAGTTGTTAGCTTGATAATTCCACGTGGCACGACTTCATAAGCAATTAGTGGTGGTCTTGAGTTTCTAATTTTCTCTACCAAAACACATCATGAGGTGGACCAATGTGATTTCAACAACCATCACTTATCGAAGATAAAACCCAACCTAGTGTAAAATATTTAAATTTTAATTCACATTGTATTTTTTAAATTTTTTTTTTAAAAAAGAAAAGTAAATAAACATCGTGGTCGATAAGGAGTTTGGATCTACCCTATAGATAAAAAAATAAAACATCATGTGTCTCCAATCGTCATGGAAGGGCATGGAATCAATGTGGTGGAGAATGGCGAGAGGCAAAGGCGACAAGCATCATGTGGGATGTGGACCCAATAGACAAGTGGGAAAATTTCCAAATCCATTCCCATTTAATCCCTTAAATCCTCATATTTGTTTACTTTAACAAAAAAAAATTGTTGTTTATGTTGGTTGAAAAATATTGTCAATTTAAAAAAATTCTCTAATATAAAAATTTAAAGAAGTTATTTTTTCCAATCATTGAAATAATTTTAATTAAGTTAAAATAATTTTAATTAATTTATTAAAAATTATTTTAATATATTTGATATGAAGTAATTTTAATCAACTTAAACTAATTTTACTACGTATTCTTTTGAATATTGTCAAAATGAAAATTCTAATAAAGTATTATTTTAGTACTTTTTTTAAAAAAATAGGTATTCTTTTACAAAAATAATAAAAGAGGCTCTTTGTGATTTTTGCCTGAATAATATCAAATCTGATAATTTTTTTTTTTAATATTTTGAATACGTCAGGAAAAAAGAGTATACTTTTCCAAAGTTACATAATATTGGTGTGAGGTTAGACAAGCATTTATTGAAGGGGAGCTATCTGCATGCATATAGTTCGTTGTCATTGATTGATTTATACGCGTAGCAATTAAATAATATCAATTTACACCACCGACTTCCTCTTACCAATTCCACTCTTCTTACCAAAAGTGATCTTTAATTGATTATTATGGCTCAATTAGTAGTAATCTCGACGTGGTTTTAATTGATTATTAGATGTGGTCTTAAAATCTAAAAAAATCATATAAAAAATATAAATAATAGATATTTGATTTGATCAGGAGTGACAGCCGTTACTGATTCAACTTTTTTTTTTAAAAAAAAAAATACTGCCAACCAAATTGGGTTGATTCTGTCTAGACTTTTTTAATTCAACTAAACGAATAATTTTTTATTTTAATAAATAATATTTATATATTTTTTCTAAAAAAATTTCAAATTCAATTATTGATTAAATTTTATTCAACCGATATTCATACCCATAAATACACGTAAGCATTGTCTTATTTAGAAAAAAACAACGCGTTGGAATTTGAAAATGGAAGGGCCCACTCGATCACGTGCTACGAGTGTCCTCTGTCGTGTCTGTCTTCCTCCGCTCTATTCTAATCATAAATGCACGTATATGAATACCTCCTTTATTTTGTTATTTCAAAGCAAAAAGCAGTGCGACACAGAACAAGTAACATTGTAACGTGCCTTTCACAGTTCTCAAAAATGCCACTAAACATTATTGTTTTAAAGATTTTTTTAATATATGATAAAGTTGTCGTACTTTACTTTACTTTACTGCGTATTTTATTAAATAGTAGTTGTATTTATTGTTGGTAATTAAAATCGTATTTCAACGCTGCTTCCCACCATGGCTCCGTCGGTCCAAACGGCTTTTTATAAGCTTCCTCTCCAGCTGCTTGGCCAGTGGAAAAGATCAAGGTGGAATGGGCTCCCTCTTCGAGGCGGCGGCAGGCGGAGCGACTCCGCCGAAGCGGATCCCTCTCCTCCGCCCCTCCGCACCTGCTCCCTCCTCCCTCCGCCGCCTCACCCGATTTCTCCTCTCCGACAAGGTCGGGTACCTCCACTGGGTCTTCACCGTCGCCGCTTTTCTCTTCGTCGTCGCGCTTTTCCAGGCCTTCCTCCCTGTATCTCTGGACGAGGGTCCGGATGGGGGCACGGGCTCGCCCCATCTGGGAGAGATCGGGAGGCTGGAGTTCGGGGATGGTATCAGGTTCGTCCCCGCCAAGCTGCTGGAGAGGTGGGAGAGGGAGAGACGGGAGGCGAATTTGTCGGCGATCGGAGGTTTTGCTGGGAGGTCGCGACGGACCTACGGGCTGAGAAAGCCGCTGCTAGCCTTGGTGGATTTTTGACTGGTTTCTTGCTTTTTAACTGCCGTGTGTGTGGGAATCTGATGGGTGGGCCTTTTTTTCCCCTGGTTCCTAGGTGGTTCCCAATCTGTTTCCCGACGCCATGCAACTGCAGACGGTCAGCATTGCTGTCGTCCTCAAGGAGATCGGGTATGATATCCAGGTTTGTATGGAGAGACATCGGTGTTTTCTTTGGTAGAAAAAAAGATTGACTTTTGCTTTGGTGGTTCACTATTGTTGTTGGTTCTCGTTCAATTTTATCGATCCTGTTGATGCCGGCAGCTTTATAGTCTGTTTTACTAAGTAATTGACATCTTTTACTGCTTGTTTTTTTATGCAATTTTCCCAAAACGAAAAGTCAAATTATTCGAGATTTCTCGTCGTAAAATGTTTTGACACCCAATTGCAAGTTGTAGTCGCTTTTCCAACAAGTTTGATCTGCATACTTCTCCCTTCCTAGTTTTTGTATGGTGTTTGTTGAAGAATATATCTATTTTGTTTTTTTGTCTGGAATTGTTTACGTCATGCATTGGGACCAGTAGTAATTCTAAAGAGTTCTACATTAGAAAATTAACAATTGCAAAATCGAGCGTTCTTCATCTTGCTGCAATTATCTTTTACTTTGAGAATGAAATTTGTAACACAAAGCTAATATTTATCCCTATGCCTAATGCAACGGAAACGTTCATTTCGTTCTTCCTTATTCCCTTGTAGTGCTTTTATTCTCAGTTGCTTCTAGTCATTTTGTAGTTTTAGGAACCTATATGTTTTTGTTAGTTGGAACCGATTGAATCTATGTTTTTTTTACTAGAAATTCCATTTACTATCGTTTAACATTTTACTGTTCCTACTATTTACTGGTATTCTTGAAGTCTTTGTATTCCAAATTCTGCAGGTTTTCTCATTCGAAGATGGTCCTGTTGAGTCTGTTTGGAGTACTATTGGGCTATCGGTTAGAATCCTGCCTACTACAACGATTCAGGAAACCACCATAGATTGGTTAAAGTAAATAACAAAGTTGATATGTGGCAGTTAAATATTTAATTGTTTGATGTACTTGAGTGCCTTTGTGTAGCCAGGCGAATTATTTATGGCTTGCTAAATAATTACTTTCTGATCAGGTTTTTTATCATCCTTTGTACAGCTATGATGGCATTCTTGTGAATTCTATGGTTTCAAGACTGGTGATTTCATGGTAAGTTCAACTTTCCTCTCACCCATCTATTCACTTTATACTCAAATCCTACACTTTCTTTACTGTGTATCCTTATGATATCAGCCAAATTACCTTGCAAGATCTTTTCTCATTCTTTAATTACCTTGTTATTATCTATCTTTTAGGTGCGTGTTTTAAGTGCATCTTGATTCTTGCCATTTCCATATGATTATCTTTGAGGCTTCTAAATCCACAGGAATTGTAGATAGAATGTTCCCTACTGTAAACTATAAAAATTACCACCAGTAATATCAGTTTCCATTTGTCTTATGGCCAAGTTGACTCAATGCCATTGAATAATCTGCAAACTTGTATCTAATTTCACTGCTCTCAAAATTGCAGTGATTTGAAGATACACTATTTTATTATCAAATCAATTTTTTACTCTCATCAATGTCATTCTAATTGCATATTACAAAAGACTGTTTATATCTGCCAATATAATTCTAAAAGAAGCTGAAACTTGGAAAGGGTCTTGAAGGTAAAATAGAATAATTTACTTTATAGATTAAAGCATTAAGTTTTACACTGGTTGTTTACTTTAAATTGTTTGTTTTAATTTGTATGTTTTGTCTAAGGTAGTAACAAGTTTTCTTATTTTCCTTATTGTGAACTATGTCTCAACTTTATTTACAATTTTCCACATCACTTAAAATCACAATGCAGGATACGCTTCCATCAAAAATTTTAAACTGGACAAATACAATATTTAATTTCTGGGCGGAATTTTTATTCTGGTTTACAGTCTTTTGCAGGAGCCTTTTAGGAACATTCCTGTCATCTGGACCATCAATGAAAAATTCCTGGCATTTCATCTACGTAAATATGATGAGAATGGTCAAGTTCAGGTTTGGAATGAGTGGAAACAAATTTTCAGTAGAGCTTCTGTTATAGTGTTCTCAACACACATAATGCCGGTAATATGTTTTGCTAAGCTGTTTATAGGTTTTTTCATTATTAAATTTCGTTGATATTAGCTACCAAAATGCCTCGTACCCTAGTTGTTTGATTCAGATTTTAATATAGTTTGTTCATTTCTATGTTTTTTAGATGATGTATTCATCGCTAGATGCTGGCAACTTTTTGGTCATTCCTGGTTGTCCTACTGAAGCATGGGAAGCAGATAATTTAGTCACATGGAAAGAACATAATGGAAAACCAAAAATTGGCTATACACACAAGGACTTTGTTATTGCTATTGTTGGTGGAGAATTTTCATATAGTGGCCTGCTGCTAGAGCATGCTCTAATTTTGGAAGCAATAAAACCACTACTCCAACAGTTTAAGCATGTGAATTCTTCTTTAAGGATTTGCATTCTGAATGCTAATCTAACAACTGTGCATAGGAATATTTTGGAGGTAATTTCGTTTTTTCATGATAATCTATCGCCTTCATTTTTCATATGAATTAATCATTTATTTTAACTTTTTTTTAAAAAAAATTAACCTATGTCATGAATAATTCCAGGCAATTGCTAGGAATGGTGGCTTTTCAAGCATCATTGTGGAGAATATTGTTGCTGATGGAAACATGAATGACTTCATCAATGCTGCAGATATTGTGCTATATGGGTCTTTTCTTGAGGAACAATCCATCCCTACTGTTCTTATACGAGCTATGTCTCTGGGAAAGCTGGTTGTTGCTCCCGACTTGGGCATGATTAGCAAATATGTAAGTAGATATTTAGACTCCTCTGATTATTTTGTTAGTTATTATCTTATTTGCAGCCAGTGATTGCAATATTTTTTATGGTTTAGGTTGACAATGGGCTAAATGCATATCTTTTCCCCAAAGATAAAGTTGGCATGATGAGTAAGATACTACTTGAAGTGGTTTCAAATGGAAAATTGTCTCCATTGGCTCAACAAGTTGCATCACTAGGAAAGGAACGTGCCAGAAATCTAATGGCATCTGAAACTATTGAAGGGTATGTTTCGTTGTTGGAAAAGGTTCTCAATTACCCATCAGAAATTGCAATTCCTAAACCTGTCGAAGAGATTCCTATAAGACTACAAAAAGAATGGCAATGGGATCTTTTTGTAAATGTAAGAACCATCAACAATCTCAATCTAAGCATTAGAAGTTACCAAATGTTGGAAGAGCTTGAGGAGCCACTGAATCATGGAAGTTTTAGTAATACTTCTGCAGATTCTGACAAAATATTTTCCTCTATAGTGTGGGAGGATGAGAAAGAAATCGAAATGGTGAATGCCAAAATACGGATTCAAGAAGAAGAGGTGAGAATAAGGTCGATATATTTCGCTCTTTCACTTGAATACTAATATTGACTTTAACAACTTCTCCTCAGAGCATATTCTGTTGAAACTCGATGCAGCTGAAGGATAGGACTGATCAGCCTCATGGAACATGGGATGAAGTTTACAGGAGCGTTAAAAGAGCTGACAGGGCTAGAAATGAATTGCATGAGCGAGATGACAGGGAGCTTGAGCGAACAGGTCAACCCCTGTGCATATATGAACCTTATTTTGGTCAAGGGGCTTGGCCTTTTCTTCATCATACCTCACTTTACCGTGGAATTGGCTTAGTAAGTGTTAGTATGATAAATTTGTTTCCGTTGATCATTCCATACAAATATAATGGAAGATGGAAATAATACTTTTCCTTTGTGTATCAATTATTTCAACAGACAGCTGGGTGGTTATTACACTGATAACTTTCATCAATGTTGTAGTTATTGATATCTATCTTATTAAATGTGCATTAGAATCAATGTTATACTTACAAATCTTGGAAGTCATGTTTCTACATCTTTCAGTAATAATTGCATTTATACAAAGATAAGCTTTTACTAGAAATATCAGTGTATGTGAATTAAAATTAGGATATCTTGTTCAACTGCTTTAGATATCAAATTAATGTTGACCTTTTTCTCAAGTAGTTGCTTACTCTTCACTGCTTTCTTTAATCTGATCAATTTTATATTTGTGATACCTTAGTAGAAAATTCAAATATGATTTTATCAGAAATTATCACCCGCTTTTCGTACTTCTCGCCATGTCAACGAGGATGATATTCTTGGGGTTTCTGGCATGAATGTCTCATATAACATGTATTATATGCACGAAGAGTTCATTTCATCAATCTTAGTTTTTAGTAGTTGAATGAAAACTTTTCCCTCCTTACCACAAAACTTCCTTTTAGCAGTCCTCGAAAGGCCGAAGACCTGGAGCTGATGACATAGATGCTTCCTCACGTCTTCCACTTCTTAGTGATTCATACTACCGAGATGTGCTTGGTGAATATGGAGCATTCTTTGCTTTAGCTTACCGCATTGATCGTGTACATAAGAATGCTTGGATTGGTTTCCAATCGTGGAGAGCTTCAGCTAAAAAGGTTTTTTGTTGTTACTGTATTGTACAGTTTTTTATCTATTTTTTATGCCATTTAGTTTATTGATCGTAGAACAATTCCTTTGTCATGCTTGTAGTAGTCACTTTTTCACTGTGGTTAATTACTTTTTTGTGTCTCCAGTAATTATAGGGTGATTCTGTTCAACTAACAGATTCATTATTTGACAATTCAAATAGGCTTCCTTGTCTAACTCCTGCAATGGCTAGAATCAGGTAGCTGTAGGTTATAAATCATTGCCTCAGAGGGTTGTGGCTACAATACCATCAGATGAATCAATTGATTGGTCTTGTTGTTGATTCATCCACATTCTCACTGTTTGCCTATTGGTAAACCATGGATGAGTAATTAAATAAATGATCCCTTTTGTTGCTTAGACATACCAAATTGCCTGATTTTGTGATCAATTGGGTCTACCATTTTTTATTACATAAGAATATTCTGCCACTTGATAGAACATGACAAGAATGACATGAGTGGGTAGGAATTAGAGGAGACTAGTACCTCAGTTGATCTATTTTTAATTGACCAATGAGATAATTGGTTGGTAAATAGGTGCACTTAAGCCTACAGATAGATTTAAAACATGGTTGAAGCTCATTTACCAATGTTTTTATGCTTATTGGATTATTGTCGAAGCCATTGCTTCATATAATTTCGGAATAATATCTAGCTCTAGATTTATTCTTTTACTTGAATCAGGTTTTAGTGGTGCCATGCGATAGGGCTAATGATCATGGCCAAGCAGAAGCATGCTGTATTGCTAGGCTTTTGAGAGTAACCCAGTTTTATTGTCTCTATTCAGATGACCCTGCTAGTGATAGTTGGGGCACATTTATTTAGAGGGAGCAGATTTGATTCCACAGAAGAGGAATAGGTCTCTGTTGAGGGAATAGAGGTCTTTTTTTTTTAAAAAAAAAATTACAATGAAGGTGAAATGGAGTGGAATAGGAATGACATTGTGCAGAATGCTTGTAACCCAAAGCAAGCATAAGCTATGTCCTGAAGAACAAGATTTGGTTTTAGAAAAGGTCATAGCCTTTGAGAAAGCTTCATGAAATTGGCTAGTTTGATGCTTGCGTCATCAACAAGGAGGTTCTCAATGTGCCATCCTGATCTGGCCAGATTGATAAGTTACTTTTCTGGCAAGGCAGTAGTGGCTGTGATTGTGAGCCGAGCAAGATCAAAATCTCAATGCATGCTAGATTTTTGAACTTTGATGGGAACAATTTGGTACTATTCCAGTGTTTTGACGTATAATGTCAGTGTAGAATTGAATGGGGATGGATGAAGAAGATGCCCAAGAAGATAAAGGAGAACATAGTTATATATCAAAGTTTATCTTTGGTGTCCCATTTATACGGTACAATTTTAACATTGTATCGTACGAACATAGGCTAAATGAATAACAAATAATATTTCAATTCATCTTGATACATTTGTAGCATGTCGATCAACAAGTGTTGCATGTCAATATCACGGTTTGAAATTTCATATTTTGCCAGAAATGCCAAAATATATAGTTTCGATAAATGAGTGACAAACAATAATATTCGACACAGATAACCTATGTCGTGTCAATCATGTCGATAAGTATTGGTTCATGTCAATGCTCAAAGAATACTAAAACACATATCTAGATGATTTGAAATAATATTGTTATTTCTTTTTAGCTTGTCCCATTCAACTTAATATCAAAATCGTACCATTTGAAATGGAAAACAAAGGTTGAAGTTAACTATATAGTTGTTTTGTTTTCTTTTTATACATCTCCTCCCTCCTTCCACTTCTAATTTTTCACTGGGCCCATACTTCGGAATATTGGTACAATACTGAATTAACATTTCATTCAAAGATTGAAACTTTGGCACGGTTTGAGATTTTGAAGCTAGGCCAATGTGACTACTCATTGACATGACTAACACAATACATAGGATAAATTATGTTGGGCAGTATCATACTTTGATAATTTATTAAAATGATACATTTTGATTGTGCTGCTGGCATGATATGAGATTTCAAATCGTGCCAAGTGCCTATTCAGATCTTTCAATTTCACTTTCAATCTTGGGCATTTAGAAATTTTTCCCAAGCATCTCCTTTCAATTTGACTATCAGAATACCTTCTAATATTGAAAAGATAGGCAAAACCTTAAGTTGGTAAGTTGTCCTAAGGACTTACTTTGCTTCCATCATAGGAAGCATATTGCCTCTCACTCAATATTGAACTTTCCCTCCCACTCAATATGACCTCTCTGATAGGAAGCATATTGCCTTGTTCTATAGGCAGGTTGCCTCTACTCAATAACGGATCTTCCACTTGAAACATTCAATTTTTACATATCTCAATCTTATTCAATTTAAATTAAATGTTTATTTCTAAATGTGGATTTGTTACTAATATCCTATTGGTAAGCTTGGTCTCACCATTAGTGATGCAACACTAGGCTATAGTAAGAGACAAACATGTAGAATCGTGTTTGCACAATGATAAATTTATCGAAATAAAATATTATTGATTCAAAGATAAACTACAAGGTGAGTTAGGGTCATTATAAATGTTCCAACCTTAAATTCTAAAGTCAAATTAAACAAATAGCTAAGAATTTTCTACAATATAATGGACTCGATACCTTAGGAAATAAATGATTACAACTTGAAAATGAAGTCCTACCAAACTAGAAAAATAACTCAGAACCAAATAAAAAGTTCAAACCTTAGGCATCAGGCAATCGAAAGTGATGAACAAGAAGCACTAGACTTTCACAATGATAAATTTATTGAATTTTTTTTTCTATCGCATTGACAAGAAGGGTTGATTGGTGTTGGTGCCATTAGAGGAATTAATGGAAGTCAAAGGTGTTGTGAAGGGAAATTGTGACAGTAGGCATGGAAGTGGCTACGAGATGGATGGTGGCATAATAGTGGGGTTATGAATGAAAGGTGTCAATGGCGCGAGAGAGGAGGTGGTGAATGGTGGATGCAACTTTAAAGGAATTAGGATGAAGTGGTAAAGACGATGATGAAGTATTGAATTGAATCACTAGGCTTTGATTGTGATACCAATTGACACAACACCAAGTTGTTGGAAGAGACGAACACGAAGCAACAAGTTTCCACAACAATAAATTTATCAAAATAAAATATTTATTGACTTAAATTACAAGGGAGTTGGGCTTAAGTTTCAGTCGAACCAAAATTGAAAATAAAATTAAATAAATTTGTAAAAATACACCCCCATACCTAAAGGACTTGATAACTTAGGAAATAAAGTTAAATTTTAGAATTGAAATTGGTTTTCTCTTTGCATCAATTAGTTTTCGTGTTGGCCATTGATGAAAATCTCAAATCAATCTCGTAGGTGGAGTTGTTCCTTTTGAACTTTGTACTTGTGAATTGTGTTCAATTATCATTCACCATTACTTCCGGCAAACAAACTTGTTTACTCTGTCAATGGAAATCTTCCTTCCCTTTCTTAGTTATTTCAACTTGTTCTACTTCTAGCTATTTTGAGAAGTGATTCACCCTTACTTGAAACTACATCTAACCTTTTCTTTTCGAAAAAAAAATCTTGAATATGTCAAATTCTCACCGGTAGCAGGGCTAAACACAATCATGCTGTGACAACTCAACTATTGGTTGCTGAGTCCTTAGTTTCTATCAAAATTTATACTTTTTTCACAAGTTTTATAGCTTTGGAATGTATGATTGGCTAAAAGAATTATTTTTTTCCATCTTAAAGTCTAAACTCCTACCTCCAATGTGATTATCATATATTTTACTTTGTGAACTTCTCTTAAACACCAAAGAAGCCTGTTTCTATGATGGCACCTTTGATAAGGAAAAGAAAATGACTTTTTTATAAAGTCCCACCAATTAACATGTAATTAGTAGCTTCGATTTGTAAAGCTATGTAGTAAGGTTAACTCTTTTCTTTTGTCAACTTTTCCTTGTGCAAGTAATCACAAATCACAAATCACATTCATCCTCCTCAGTGCTCCAAATTGGATTGTCGTCAATAAAGACCTCTCTTAGGCTTCCTCCATATTCCATCATAGTGATCTCTGAGATACTAGCAACCTTAGCATTGTTAGAGGAAACTCTTCTCTTAACCTGTGATTCTTGGTAAGGAAGAAAATGAAAAAAGTAGGAAAATTTTATCCTCCTTATGGATAATTTTCACATATAAATTTTTTAAAAAATAACCAATCTTACTTTTCCAATAAGGAGATTTACCTCATTTCTCTCAATCCCTATCTCTTAGTCTCATGGTTTCTCTTGACATCATAATCCTTTTTCTATCTTGCTACTCATACCCCCTCTAGTTCACTCACATCCCACATTGTCAGTCGCTTGCGCCATATAGTTGCAATTTCGCTTAGCAATTCAGCCCTTTCCCTGTTGCCACTGCTTGCACCCCCATCCCTTATAGACCACATCATTAGCTTCTCGTGTGTGTGTAGTTACAATTTTGCTTGACGTCAAGGATTAAAATTTTATGTCATGTCAAAGTTTTGGTTTATGATTAAAATCATACAATTTTTGGTCTTTATCATGTTGTGTCTATACAATTTCGATACTTTTTAATATAAATACATTTATAAAAAAAATATTACTAGATGCTTATTATTGAGTTATATTTGAGATGTTAAATGTTGAGTTCAAGTTTTGATATTGTCTTATAAAATATTTGATGTTTATTGAGTAAAAGTCAATTTAGGGTTACGTGCAGTTACCAAGTAGACATGACAGTATTTAGTAGGCTTAACTTGGATTTAATTTGGATTTGTTATGATGAGTTTAAAATTAAATTAAATTTATATATATAATAATTTAATTCATAGTAGTATATCTTATAAAATTAAAAATTATATTATATTAATTATTATTATTTTTTCTAATAATCTATTTCCTCTATCGATCTATTTTTCTCTATTTATCTCATGCATAGATGGAGGGAAAAAAATTTATCATTTTTTTGTCTTTTTATCTTGTGGAGGGATAAGGGGGAAAAAAATTAACTCGTTAAAGAGGTAAAGTGATTTTTTCCCTCTATTTATCTTCATAGATGGATAAAAAGAGGAAAAAATAATGATGGTGGGAAAAAAATTAATAGATCAAAGAGAAAAAAATTAAGACAGAGAAAAGAATTTGAATTAAATGTCATGAAAATAAAAATAGAAAATAATAGTAATAATAATAATAATAATAAAAAATAAATAAATAATAAACCATGGAGGAAGCTGTAACCTTGCGACGTACTCCTTGATGTCGTGGAGCACGTCGTGAGGCTACAACAACCTCCATGACCTCGCGAGACCATTTTTGTGCCGTTTGACGGTCAGAATTTTTTTTCCACTAGTGCTGATCGATATGGTGCAGTATCTTTTACCATGCTTGACTCTCACCCTTTCACCATCATCGACACTTGCTGCCATTTGTCATTGGGGTCATTCAGTGCGCTGTCCTTTCCCTGTCATTGCCACCCCTGTTGGAGAAAAACATGCTGTCGTCTTAAATGACTGCTATTGGGTTAGAACACGAATGAGAGAGGAAGGAAGACAGGTTGGGAATGCAGATGTTTGGGAATGAGAGGGTCATGGGCTGTTTTTTTTTTTTTTGCTGTTGGGCTTGGTCTGATTTTGTCAAAAAGGTTGATTCTTTTGCTTTGTGAAAACATTTCCTGTATATTTTCCTCTCGTAGGAGCATGGGAAAGTGGCTAATTCTCCCCTTGACCCACTTTTTCCATCTCTATTATTTCTAGCCTTAGGAAACAGAGGGTCTCAAGGCGCCTTTTCCAAATATGCTATCATGATTGCTTTTTTAAACTCCACTTTCCTTACTGTTACTTCTCTACTATCTGTGAGTCGCTGAACACTTGAATCCTATCTGTCAGACAACATTTATAGTGCTAAGAACCACCCCATTATCAAAGGCTCATGCTCAAACTTTGTTATTAGTAATTATAAATTGGAACCTCAATACTTTCTCCACTATCCCTTTGGGCTTATTAATGACTGTTTTCTGAATGGATAAACCGTCCACATACAATACCTAACTCTATCTTATCTCAAATTCTTCTCTGCAAGAATATTGAGTACTTGTCCTTTCATGGTTGGCCTCCGGGACACTAGGTCAAACTCATTCAACTTTGTTGCCCAACACTTCCTTCCCACTACATATGGCTAGTAAAGAATTTGCTGAAGTGGATAATTTGTAAACACCCAGACGGTATGGCCTTGAAAATAAGCTTCGAGGTTCCTAACTATAATTAATCATACACCAACTTCTGTTTGGGTGTATGCCTTTTATTGGTACCTTCCAGTACATGGTTGACATAATATTTGGGCCTTTCCACACTGACCTTTTCTTTCAATAATATCACACTCATTGCATGATTTCATCATCCATGTTGAGCTGAGCTAACTATTGCATGTGACTGAAGTCTTCCTTTAACCATTCAAATGCTTTCTGCTGTCTGGCACCACAAAAAATGCTTGGGCTTTGACACTTTGAAGATTGGAGCGCATCTTTTAGCTGAATTTTGTAGAAATCTAATCCTAGATGCCTTCAGTCCATTAAGTTTTTGTACCTTGGTCTTGTTCTCTTAGAACTTCATGTCCAAGATAGCTCTAATCTATTCTGAATTCATTTCAATTCCTCTTTGTTGAACCATAATGCCCAAGAACTTATTTGACTCTACCTCAAAAGGTACGTTTCAATGGGATTAACCTCATCTTAGATTTCCTAAACATTTTGAGCATCTCTCTTATGTCCTAAACCTTCTCATGTTTTTTTTTCTTCACGACCATGCCATCGATATGAGCTTCTATGTTCTTTCATATCAACCCTCCAACAATTTATTCACCAACCATTGGTAAATAGCACCTACATTTTTTAACCAAAAGACAGCATCTTCAAAAGTTCAGAAAGTATGTGTGGTTCATCTGGTTATATTAGGAAAGAAATGCCCAAGAAGCTCAATAGCTTAAACCCAGCTGTGCTGTACACTGTTTTGTTTATGCACAATAACAGGAAATATTCGTTGGCTAAGCTTTGCTCAGGTCGTCCATATATTTGTTTTCTAAGGCTTTTGAGCCATTACCACATTTGTAAGTCATGTAGGGAAGCCCACATTCAACATCTGATTCATTTCTTTATTTAGTGCTTTCTTTCTCTCACTAGCAAACTTTTGGCCCTTATGTCCTGGCTATTTTCCAACTTGGAGGTTCAACTTGTGCTCAGCTAGGTCTCTTGGAATTCCCAGTATGTCCTCCATGACCATGCAGAATTTCTCTTGGAATTCCCAGTTGTCAACGCAGCTTCATGCTTCCATTTTCTGAGCCCTCCGTTGGCTCTGTCTGAAGGTTAAATTAATCTTTTTCAACTTTTAGCCACAATCAGGTTGGCTTTTCGAACTTTTCATCCTTTAGCTTGTTTGAGGTGGTTTTCAACTCCAGGCTATTCCAGCTCCTCTATCTGACAAGGCTTTTCCATCTCAATTATTTATAACAATTTGTTGACAAAGCCAATGCTCCCTTAAGTACTTGCTCCTTTTGGTGTCAAGAACTTCATGGTCAAGTGGTAAATAGATACCACAACCTAAAATGTGCCCAACCAAACAAATCTACTTTGTAACCTTCTTAACACTGCTCAAATGCATGGTTTCTCTCCCATTGCTGCAGTCAAGTCCACTACCTAAAACCTAGTTTAAACTGCACAAAAGCATGGGTATGCTCCCAATTTTACTGTCAAGGGCATAGACCCTAGTTTTCTGACTTAATTTTTAGTGAAATCAGTTAGGCTTGTCCTTTCCCACCTCTGAATCTGCTTGGGAACATAACATCTGAACTGCTTGTGTTACTGGTTTTGTAGTTTCTCTCTTGAGCTTTGGTCAACTTTTTGTTACTTGCATATGTACCTTTTATTTATTGAATGATTCTTACTCAAATATTGGGTAATATTCTTAATTATAACTAATATCTAAAACCTTTTATTAATGGATTTTTTTGGTGTTAGTGAACATGCAGGCTAAGAATCTCTAATTCTATTATTTTAATGATGACATTGTTAATTTGGCAATTTTGTGTCCACAGCTTAGTTTATCCAAAGAAGCAGAAGCCAAACTCTTGAAGGCCATTCAAACACAAAGGCATGGAGATGCTTTCTTCTTTTGGGTTGGGATGGACAGAGATCCAAGAAATAGCCAACAACTGGCTTTTTGGGATTTTTGTGATGCAATAAATGCTGGAAATTGCAGGTAGACTGATGTATTTATTTCTTTTCCTTGTTTTTTTCTTCATTGAGTTGTTTTATTGTGCAAAATAAAATGCATAGATAAGACAGCCTCTGCTTATTTTAGTAAGTGTTTATTTACTTCACATGTTTTTTTTATAAAGATAATTTGCCATTTTGGAGCAGTTAGGCAACCAAGTTGAATTTGCTGACATGCTTGTTATGAGCTGAATAATGGAAATTATACTAAATATTGAATTATTGATCAAGGAGAAAGCTATTCATAATTTGTACATAAATGAAATTATTAATTCTAAAGAATAAATACACCATTGTAGCAAACCTGATTACGCTCATCCAGACGCCCCTCACAGCCCGTTCCCTGAGAAGGGAGGTAAATAAGAATAAATACATTAGATCACAAGTGTGCTAAAAAATTGCATTAAATAATTTTTATATTTACGTTTAAGATCAGTGTAGATTCATATATTTTTCATTCACATAATAAATTGTTGCAAACATATAAATCTATAAGAAAATAATTTCCATGCCAAGAAAATAATATTATATCATTTATTTTATAATTTCAATTGTATTTTTGACAAGGATATTTGAAGAAATACTGCACTAAAATCAAATATGGCTATTTTGTACTTTGCAGCACATCTACAAAAGATGATATATTAAATTTATAAAACATGATAGAAATAAAAGATGACTAGAGAAATATTAGTAGAGAAAATGATTAAATTATTTTAGAATTGCTAGAATAGGAAGAAAGGCCAATACATGGTGTAGGCTAATTGAGTCAATAATAAAATATATATGATAATTTGATGTCCGCTAATTATTTTGGAGTAGGGTGTAATCAAGTTGAGTCAAGCCAAGTTTAATTGTGTTTAATCTTTGTTTATTTCCTTGTTGAGCTTATTTATTAAAAATCTTATCTAGCTTGAGCCGAACTCTATCTATTTATCAAGCTTCATTAACAACGTTGTTGTGTTATAATTTAGGTACATGAAAGTTATATTATTTCTTATTTTTACCATATTATAAATAATTTAAGATTATAAATTTCTATAAAATATTATATTTTTGTAACATATTATGAATAATTTAAGATTGTAAAATTTATAAAATCCTATATTTTTATTTTTTAAATAAAAATTAAGAAATAAATTTATAATTAAATTTTACATAATTTAATAAATAAGTCTATTCATAAATTATTCATGAACATTAACAAACTGAGCTCACTAATATTCATGCTTGTTGTCTTGTATATTCCTGTTTTTGAGCTCAAAACTTTGTTAATGAACGTCCAGTTAATGTGTGTCATCAACTAATACAAATGAAAATAGAGCACTCAAGATGACATATCACTTGTTTATTTAACATTTGCTATTGAGAAAGAGCTTCAAATGCCTAGTTGTCAAAGAAATAACTTATCAGCATAGCTATTTTAAGTGTCTATAGAGGGAAATCACCTACCTTGATCGTGTCTAATATCCAAATCAAGTAGTGTTTTTTAGTCAAAGTTAATTCATTGAGCTTTCAATCTTCTCTTAGTTTAGATGTTCTATTTTTTGAAATTCATTTTTGGGGTTTATAGTTGACAATTTTTATTTCTTCTGCTCAAAAGCAAACAAATTTGATGTGGGTTAGCTAGGAGACTCCTTTATTTATATATTAAGTTGGGGTGTTAGAGTTTTTAATGGCACTAAAATGAATCTATATATTAAATTTAATTTATTTTTTTAATATGGCATGAATTTGTTTTTAGTTAATTTTATTGATGCATGGTTATCATGGCAGTTGCATCATTCACGGCTGAGATTATAACTCTTGTGGTTGATTTTTTTTGTTTATTTATATTTTTCATAGTTATAAAACTAGATTAAAAGTGTGAAAAAGTTTCGGAGGGTCAATTGGTCAAATTGTAAATCAAACAGAGAATTGGAGCTAATTTTAGAGTTGTAAACGAACTAAATGTTGGTGAGCAAGCTTTGTGTTAATCTCTTAAAAAGCTTCTTTATTTTCGTTCAACATGCTCAAGGTTGAACAACTCATTAAATTGAATTAAATGGACAAGCTTGAACACGTGTTCAGTTATGAATAATGCTCAAAAATGAAGCTTGCGAACCATTTTCATCTGCAAAGCTCTTGTGAAACTTATTAATAATCTTATAAATAAGCAAAGAACCTTTCTAAATGAATAAACAAGTTTGTAATATGAAACTCACAAACAAATCAAATAAGCTTAAAAATTTAAAAGCTTCAAACAATCAAAGATGCTCAAATATTTAACAGTTTGATAACATCTAAATGAACCAAGTATGAACCAAGGCCAAGCTCAGAAAGAAAAAAAAAATGCTTGAACAACTGATTCTGCACCTCGGTTTTAAGCTTGCTTTGGCTTTGGCTTGGGCCCCTTAGCAAACAATCTAGACCAAGGCTTCACTCATTTACAGCCCTAGCTTGCTATTTGGTAGGACAAACTTTGTAACCTACCCAATTGCTATTTTAGTTATAATATTTATATCCCTGCACGACCAATATAAACTAATTTACTAGAACCTAGAATGTAAATATTAATAAGAAGACATTTTTACCATCAAATATTAGAGTAGCTAATTAGGGTAGTTGAATGAAAAACTAGGTCTTTTGTTTTTTGTTGTTGGTTGTCCTAAAAAAGACATCTTGTCCTATCTAATATTAGAGTAGGTAAATGGTCATTTTGAAAAAAATATAGGAGCATAACAAAACTGGTCGAGTTCCTACAAAATTGGCTGGTTGTCCAAATTTGATAAAAAAACTGGCTTGTTCTTTTGGGTTGTAACTTGGTTTGAATGCATATCTGATCTGATTGAACTGGCCATTCTGGTTTGTATAACTATGCTATTTTCTAGTTCTTACTACTGAATACGAGGGAACATTTTTGTATGTTTGGGTGTAGAGCGATAATCAAACCCACACGAGAGCCAAGATCTGGCATTTGGATAATAAGCAATTGTTAGATTTCTACTTTCTATTTGTCATTGTCATTCTGATTTTATATTTTATTAATTTACTTAATCAATTTATGGTTCAGTTTATACTAAATCTATATTTACTATATTGATGAAATTTAGTTATGTGCAAAAATTATCTTCAACTCATCTTTTATTCAACAAAGGTTTGCTATTGCTGAGATTCTTCGGAAGATGTATGGTATACAACATGATTGGAATTCATTACCCCAAATGCCAAATGATGGGGATTCATGGTCTGTTACAAATAGCTGGGTTTTGTCTACAAGGTCCTTCCTGGAGTTCGTAATGTTTTCCAGGTACAGGTTCATGTGAATATACTCCTTTTTCCTATTTTTCATGTGCATATGCACATTTAGCAACTGATGTTTGATCATCAATTTACTAAATGCGTCATGGTGTTCATGTTTCTTTCTTATTTTTGAGGTGAAAAAATTCAATTTTTTGATTTACATGATCAATGCATCAGAACTAACTTATTCAAATGGATTTAAGGTATTTGGATATTATAAGATCCATGCTAAGAAGATAATGACAAAGAAGAGACACATTGGAGGATAAGTGTATTGGTTTCCAATGTAGATTCTACTCTTGATTCCACATCTTAAAATGGGGATTCATACAATATATTTAGATAACAGCAGATCTCCCACTTAAGTTCTTTGTCATTTTAGATTAGAATATGCTCTCTCTTAGACTTTAACATGGTAGAGAGATAGACCCTCACCTCTAAAACAATAATGGATGAGTGTGAATGTCCAAGTATGAATTTTTCAATATAATGAAATGTAAAATCAAATCTTTCTAATCAAATAATCATTTACATTATTTTCATGATCATGATTGGCTTTTGATTATTGTAACTGATTTCTAATCAGCTTTCTTGATTGCACTTGATTGCCAATATTTGTTGCCTTTCACCATGTAATTGATCCCAAATGATTGGGACCCTGCTTGTTATATTTGTCCCAACTATGTCAGCATTGCTTCCTAAGTAACGGAAATCATTTTGGAAAAAATACAGTAATGGCTGCTAGAATTATAGCATGGGTCTATATATATGACCTAGATCCTGACCATATCATTTTTCTGTTGTGCTGTATTGTTTTCGGTTCTTATCCATGATTATTAGTAGGAACCAACATGCAGTTTTTCACGTGATTATAGAGAAATCCCACATTACCAGCCCACTAATCGTGAAGTTCTTTTACGTACTCTTGCATCACAAAGTTGTAGTGCTTTTATAAGAATTAAATACTATATCTTATAATTTTTATGTTTACCCAAGCTCAAGCTCATTCTTTAACCAAATTATAAGTCAGCACATGAAAGTTCAAAACCAAACTTGAATTTGGAACTACTGATCCTGCTAACTATTACTGTATTAACTAATATTTTGTAGATTATCAAGCAAAATTCTCAGTTTCTGACTACTTAATGTTCTCATGAATAACTAAAAATTTCAGTTCGAGCTGATACTTCTATTTATGTCCATCTACGAACTAGTTCACTCTAAATCATGTAGGACTTTCTCTTCCATTGTTGAGCCTATATAAGTTTGCTAGACAAGAATTTCTAAATACAATTTCCAATGGCATTCTCTGATCCGTATTTGTTTCTTGTAAATTTTCAGAATGTTTGTTGATGTAATGGATAGGATGATTTATGATGAACACCGCACTAGTGGGCATTGTTTTTTGAGCATATCCAAGGTAATATTTGGTGGATTAATTTCAATCTTTTATCCTGCTAATCTCTATGTAATTGTATAATTTGAGGAAAAAATATTGCATCATCATAGAAGAGACACAACACCTATATGGACCCAATATAAATCTCTCGATCTAACACTATTGGGACTAAGTCAACTGCACTAGTAACCTAACAACTCTTATGACTCTTTAACATGCCTGTAAGTTATATTTGGTTTGTTACATAAACTAGATTAGTATTCACAAACCAACCAATTAACACATTCCCATCATGAGTGCAAAAAAACTTAAAATTTGCACGTATGCAAAACCATACTTTGACAGAGCATGTAAACTTTAATAGCACATCCACAAAGAGAGTATGAATAGCTAGATTCTAAAAATCGCATTTCTAATGGGCTTCTTGTGATGATGTATTCAACAACACGAGGTGAAAGAAAGAAAGCTCAATCTCAT
Organism: Hedychium gardnerianum; assembly: GCA_038050645.1. Lineage (NCBI taxonomy): Eukaryota > Viridiplantae > Streptophyta > Magnoliopsida > Zingiberales > Zingiberaceae > Hedychium > Hedychium gardnerianum. Next base: position 1,297,280 of record JBBUKS010000042.1, read on the forward strand.
AAACTTTCAAGTTCTAAATTAATTAATGCTTCCAATGTATCTTTTGTTCGAATTGGTCTCCCCATGTCTCAATAAATATATTTCGGTTAACCAAAAACACTAGTGATAATGTGCTCATTTTCTATGACCTATTGCTCAGTTTTTTGCAACTTATTATTTCTTACAAAACAGCGGTTAGACCTGTTAAGTTATATGTAGCTGAATGTTAGGGTTATAATGCGAGCACATGACTAGGAAATGAAGATGTTAAGGTGAATATAGGGATATACAAAGATGAATAGAATAAGAAATAAAAATATTAGAGAGAAAGTCGGGATTGCATATATTGAGGAAAAATTTCGAGAGATACGTTTAAGATGGTACATACATATATTTTGACGATTAATAAATGTTCTAGTTAGGCGATGTGAAACTATGACAAATGTCCATATCCAATAAGGAAGAGGAAATCAAAAAAGACTTAGCTAACAACAATACAAAGATAAAATTTATTTAAATATAAATAACAATATAGTAGGGGATAAACCTCAATGACGTAGAAGAATCCATATAGCCGATTCCATTTAGTGGGATAAGTTTTGGTTGTAGGTGAGATCCCAACTAAGAGCCCTTCTAGCTATAAGACAAACTGATACAAACTTCTAGATGCCTTTAGAAGTAAAAAATCTCTTGATGAATATATCACTTGTTGGATTTAATTATCCCTTAAGGTGGGCTCACATGTGATTTAAGACTAGTGATATCGAAATCCGTTAAGTGATCTAACTTAACTTATTGGATTTCAGGTTATTGGATGTGGACCCGTATGTGTAGAACCTTTTAGCCCGAACCGTTATAATTAATGGGCTGATAACAGATTTGTTGCCAATATAAGGGGAGGTCCCTAAAGGTTGAGGACATCTTTTGGTTTCCCATTAAACTAAGAGAATTCGGCATCGTCAACCTTAAGCCTCTTGAAAGATCTCTCATATTTGCTTCCGCTTCTTTTTCCTCAGGGGATCTATTTGGACGATGCTAAAGATTTTACTTTATGTATTTTTTATGTTATTATGCCATGTTTGATTGATTAAACTAGATCTATAATCATTTTCTTGTTTTTCCTAATCGAATTCTTATTTCGATTATCTAGAATTCATGCGGTTTAAGATTTTACTAGAACTAACAATTGGTATCAGAGTCAAGACTCTGTGTCTTTATCGTTTTCATGGTTATTAAGTTAAATTTTTCGTTAATTTATTATTTGTATGTTAAATCAAGTTTTCCTAGTATAACATAATTTTTTTATCGTCGAAAATCATATAAGAAAACTTAAGATTAACTTGATTTTTTTTGTTTTTTGTATTTTTATAAAAAATACGAAAAATGACGGAAACCGTTGCTCTTTAACCTAATTTTAGGTCATATCGCGATAGTTTAATTGATTGATTTAGTTAGTCAATCGATTATCAAGTCTAAAATTGCAAATAGAATCGAGCCGAATCAATTATCCAATCGATTCAATTGACATCAATCGATTGATGAATTTTCCCAATCGATTAGTGCGATTGAATCTAGTACGAGATCGATTTGTTACTATCGACTGACAATTTTATTAATTAATTAACAGTCTTAAAATTGCGACAGAATTAATTATCTAATTTTTAATCGATTGGAGTTATTTCTAATTGATTAGATTTTTTTGTTTTTTTTATTTTCTTTCGAGCAATAAAGAAAAAAATAATATAAATTACTGTTTCTTTATTTGCATACAGAATAGAAAAAATATATATATATATATACTATTTTTTTTTCTTCGTTTCTTATTAGAGAAAAAAAATATTTTATTTAATCGATTAATTGGTATGAAAATAGATTAATTAATATTAAATAATAATTTAATTATAGAATTTCAAGGAAGTTTTAACTTCTTAAGGACAAGTTTATATATAATATATGATAGGTTTTCAAATTAATTGTGATTATCGATTGCGTAAAATCAATAATATCAATCGATTAATGAGTCTAATTTTGAAGTTCTAAGATCAATCAAGTGTTTCTCGATTCGGTTAAAGTTTTTAAGATTTTCTTGTGTTTATTTATATAACGTGCTACTAAGTTAAACTATTGTATCGGCACAAATAAAAACACTTTAAGTTTAGTATATATTTTTTTAATAGACGTATATTTATGTTAAAAATAATCGGCCCAAAAGAATGTTACTTTTATGCCAGATATATACTAAAGGTAGTCTACAACTATAGAACAAAATTTATTTTGTTAAAATAATGTACAAAATATATCGGTCCAAATAAAAACATATTGCGTGATAAATTAAAATTGTTGTAAGCTATGAATAAATTTATAACTCATATAAAGTGTCATATTATCCTCACAATGGGTCGACCTAAATGAAAGCACATTGTGTAATCAATTAAAGTTTGAGTTATATCATAGAGTATCGCTAACAAATGTGTCGGCTCGAAGAAATACACATTATGTTGTACTTAGTATCTCATAAAAAGTATATTCATATGCATTTAAATTTTTTTATTTGTATAATCTTATGTTTTACTTATACATGTTCTTAACTTTAATTAAATTATGAGCTTAACATTATTTACACTTTTTTAATTTCAGTGCAATATGTTACTGCCAGTATAAATTGTAGGATCGAAGGCACGTGAGAGGTGAGAGGTGAATCACGTGTTTAAAAAACTTATCTTTTTATACGGTTTTGAAAACTTTTCGGAAAGTTAAAGTACGCAGCGAAAATAGAAAAGAGAAAAACAGAAAAAGAAGTACAAGGTTGGTTTTACTTGGTTCGGAGCCTTCGCCGACTCCTACTC
>JBBUKS010000042.1:1313445-1329628 GCA_038050645.1 Hedychium gardnerianum
TAGGGATATGATATGTGGATTAGGGGTAATGAATCTCTAAACTAAAATTGGTTCCAATCGATCCGTTAATTAGTTGTCTAACTCGTATAATACTGTTAGCGAGTTTGTTACTAGAATTAATCTAGTACTTATGTATATTTCGTATTTCTACTTATAGGATCCGGATTCGGGACGGAGCATCGAATATGAGAATATTTCAGATTTACTACTTTAAGGCGGGTACTTCTTACTTTGTTTTTCTAGTTGATTGACCTTTAGTGCATGACTTATGTTTTGATATTAATTAGGTATCTTGACTCTATTCTTGTTTATCATAAGTTTGATGCTTGATGCTTGACCTTAGAGATAAATCTCTTTATTGTTGATACAGTCTCACGTTTTTTCTACTCATATGGATTAGTAGTTATTTTCTAGTTTGTTATGTACTTTCACTTTTATGGATGTATGTTTTCGGATATGCCTGTGATTTTGCCATTTGGAATTGTTTATATTGGTGATATGTTTTTATTGCTTCATGCTCATCGTAGCATTTCATTTATTTGCACGCTAATGACTATAAATCCCTTGTGGATGAGAGGGTCATTAGTCATATTTTTTCCTGCCCTCTCGGTCAGTCGGGGGTAGTGATGGCTGGAGTGTGTGCAGTATCTCGGGTCGGCCTCACTCAACCACTCAGGGGTAGTGGTCGTATGGAGTGTATGCCGACAGAGATCTCTTATGATGTATCTAGATAACTACTTTGTTCATGATGTCCACTCATTCCACTGGAGAGTAGTGCTTGTATGGAGTGCGTACAGGAGTCATGATCCTACCCATTCGATCACATTGATGTAGTGATGGCTGGAGTGGTGAGTAGGGGTGACTTTGCATTGCATATGAATTTGCCCTTGCATGTGCATATTTATTATTGTGGATTTGTGCACGGTTGGAGGTTTGTCGATCTTGTATGGTGATATGATACATTGGATGTATTTTGCTTTCTTATAGTTGATTTATGCTATTTTTATGACACTCTTGAGTATTGAGTAGCACTGTTTTAGATTTTGTATTATTTTTGAGATCACTACTTTATATCTAGTGGATCAGTTCTATTTTAAGTAATTTCGGTTATTTATTGTTCTTGTGATCAAGTTAGTACTTTCCTATTCGAGACTATATACCTTTGTTTCCATATCTATATTAGTCATGCACTATTCTCCCTTACCCGCTGAGTGTCTTTGAACTCACCACCTGTATGTTTGTTTTCTTCAGGTTATTGATAGACATTAAGTGAGTCGCTGGAGATCTCGTCCTCCTGTCCCTCAGCACCAGAGAGTGTATTTATCTTCCACTTCGTATTTCCCTTTTTCCTTTCTTATTTGGAATTATCGGTCGAGTTTTATACCATGCATTGTAATAAAAATTGCTTTCTGATCGACGATTATCAGTCTTGGTTCCGGATTTCATACTTTGGACATTTTTCTGTCTTGTGGGTGTATGTCGTGTAGACTTACACTCTTGTGATTGGTTTTAAGCCGTGTGGGCTTGATTAATATATCTTCATTCTATTTGAGTGGTCTATACTTATTATTGCTTTGTTTAGATTAGTTGTGGATATATTATGTGGTTGTGTATGTTATGTTATTGTTGTTCATTATGTAGCCAGGAATTGTCAGCCGTACAAGGGAGGTGTTATCCTATTTTCATCATATAAGTATACTCCCGGGGCGTGACAGGAGGGGAGGGGGTGCGTATGGCTTAATTTTTGTGAATCTTTTAATAATATTTTTTTAAGGGTACTGGGTGGGCGAGTTTTAGATTTTGGGTCGCCTTATCTTTGAATTTCGTTGGTTGTTTCGTCGGGAAAGGGCGGAGGTGCGTATTGTTTAATTTTTGTGAAACTTTTAATATTTTTTTTGAAAGGTCCTAGGCAGGCTTGTTTTTGATTTTGGGGTCGTCGTGTCGTGTCTTTGAATTCCGTCAGTTGTTTCGAGTTGATTTTTTGGTCGATGTCCGTTGTCGGGATAAATAGGGAGTGTGTGGCAAGAAGATGGGGTGCAATCATACCGGCACTAATGCACCAGATCCCATCAGAACTCCAAAGTTAAGCGTGCTTAGGCGAGAACAGTACTAGGATGGGTGACCCCCTAGGAAGTCCTCGTGTTGCACCTATTTTGTTTTTATTTTATTTTATCTCTTTTTCTGCGAAAGAAGGGGAGGAGGTACATATTGCTTAATTTTTGTGAGTCTTTTAATATATTTTTTTTGAAGTGTATTGGGCGAGTGGGTTTTAGATTTTGGGTCGCCTTGTCTTTGAATTCCGTCGATTGTTTCGTCGGGAAAGGGCGGAGGTGTGTATTGCTTAATTTTTGTGAATCTTTTTTTTTTTTTTGAAAGGCCCTCGGCGAACTGGTTTTTTATTTTGGGGTCGTCGTGCCGTGTCTTTGAATTCCGTTGATTGTTTCGGGTTGATTTTTGGGTCGATGTTCGTTATCAGGATAAATAGGGAGTGTGTGGCAAGAAGAAGGGGTGCGATCATACCAGCACTAATGCATCGGATCCCATTAAAACTCCGAAGTTAAGCGTGCTTGGGTGAGCACCCTGGGAAATCCTCGTGTTGCACCTATTTTGTTTTTTTAATTTTATTTTATCACTTTTTCCGCGAAAGGACGGGACGAGGTGCGTATTGCTTAATTTTTGTGAGTCTTTTAATAATTTTTTTTTTAAGTGTACTGGGCGGGTGAGTTTTAGATTTTGGGTCGCCTTGTCTTTGAATTCCTTTAGTTGTTTCGTCGGGAAAGCGCGGAGGTGCGTATTGTTTAATTTTTGTGAATCTTTTAATTTTTTTTGAAAGGTCCTGGGCAGGCTGGTTTTTAATTTTGGGGTCATCATGCCATATCTTTGAATTCCGTTGATTGTTTCCGGTTGATTTTTGGGTCGATGTCCGTTATCGAGATAAATAGGGAGTGTGTTGCAGGAAGAAGGGGTGCGATCGTACCAGCACTAATGCACCTGATCTCATCAGAACTCCGAAGTTAAGCGTGCTTGGTCGATAGTAGTACTAGGATGAGTGACCCCCTAGGAAGTCCTCGTGTTGCACCTATTTTTTTTTATCTCTTTTTCGTGAAAGGAGGGGAGGAGGTGCGTATTTCTTAGATTCAAAATAATATATAATAATATTTGAATAATGATAATAATTAATGTTAAATACGGTAAAATAAAATAATTTAAAATATGTGCGTTGACCCGAAAATATGCTTAAAATAATTATTTGGAAATTTTAGAAACTTTTTGAGATTTAATTGGAGTTATTTGGAGGAATTTACGGGGATATAAATAACAGGATTTTGGAGGGCTTGTTTAGAATATCAATTAATTGAGGAGTTAATAAAGAGTTAACTTAGGTTTTGGTTAAGATAACCTAAGTTTTCCTTTCTCTTTTTTTATTCACGCATCCACGCGATTTCGGCCGATCTCCCCTCCCCCTTCGACCCGATCGCCGTCCCCCTCTCGGCCAAGGAGCTTCGTGAAACTGCCTACGAGATCCTCGTCACCGCATACCACGCCACAAGCGGCAAACCCCTCACCTACATACCCCAGTCTGAGCGCTACGCTGACCACTCGGCTTCTTCTCCGTCGCGGTCTCTGCAGCGGTCGCTGACCTTCGCAGCCGCTAGCAAGGTGAAAAAGGCCTTCGGTATCAGGTCACCGTCGATGAAATGTATGGACGACAGCCACTCCATAAAAGAAAAACTGGTATCGATGGGGGGGGGGGCTCGTGAGGATGCAGATGGGGATATCTGAGCATGTGGATGCTCGGATACGAAGGGGTTTGCTTCGAGTCGCTGCTGGAAGTGTAAGTTAGTTATCAATGTGTTCTTGAACCTTCAGAAGAAAATTTCTATTGCTTAGCACTGATAGATATTCTGTTCTTGGGGCTGTATTTTCTTTCTCCTGAAATAAATTACCTAGGATCACTACTGTGCTATTAACTTACTCTTTCGAAAGGGAGAGCATCTCCTAATTCATCACAGCTCCATCGTCTGCACACTTTCTTATGTGTAAGCTTGGTATTACACATGACATCCATGATCGTTCTCATCCAGTATCCATGGTGAAGGGACTAAATTTCTTTCTTTTTAATTGAGATGCTAGACGCTGGTTCTGGTTAAATGTGCGCCTTCAAGTTAGTAAACTGTCATTTTCAAAATCAGGATCCACTATGCCACAATGAAGTTGGTTGAGGTGTCGGTCAATCATTAGATGGTTTGAGATGCTAATTCAGTGGGCATTATTCCACTCAAAGAGCACTGGAAAAACACTTGCTTCCATTGGATGATTGGAGTTTTGCGTCTTCTCACTGTCCCAAAGATTTGAACAATCAAAATACTAACACAAATGCCCTAAAAATGTTTTGATTAGACGACTTCAATATTATAGTTAACTATGCACCTTAATTTATGCAGCAAAATATCTAATTCTTGCACTCGAATGATTACTATGTTCCATCATAGATGGGAAATTAGATGCTTCACAGGTATAAGAAATCTGATAATTGGATTGAAAGTCATTTTCGGAGATTAATTAAGTATTAAAAGTTTGTATTGACCTTGCATGACTGATAAAAAATTATAGGCACACAGCCTCGTTTGATACAGTTGATGTAGCATTAAGATGAAAATCTCATTTGGACAAATAAATCTTCAACAATATTATTAAGTTTGAATAGTTTGGGGACTTTTATCAAATAAAAAGACTCATTCTCTTGACTTATTTTCCTAAAAAGGTATGACCCTACCTGATTTTTAATCAGTAAAACATAATAATGAGCCTTTATAAGATTTTTTTAAAGAAAATTAGAACTTGAAATCTCTATATTTAAAATTATTTACTACATTATTTCCCTCACTGGGAAGAACTCGACCTTGTTGAGCGGGGAGATAAGACAATCTAAATCAAACTTGGTGACATCAATTACAAGTGTGCAATGGAAGGTCAGGAAGAACCTTTAGAGAAGATGGTTTTGACACTTGTCTTTGGGTCTCAACTAATATTTCAAAAGTAATTTGATGAAGTTTATCTTTTGTCATTGATTTATATTTGAGAGTTCCTTCCAATGTTAACAAAGGGTTGGGGGAGAGGGCTAGTATGTATTTTTGTCTAGTTGGTTGGGGTGGGTTGGTGGGTGGGGGCTAGATTTGTTTGTATATCAACTATGTTTTCATCCTGGGGACTCGACTACATTATGAAAGTTTGTTGTTGTATGACCTATGGGTAATTCAATAGATAAGGAAGAAAGCTTGATTTTCTTTAATATGACAATAAGTCTTTTACATTCAAAATTAGACCGATATTCAATGCAAATGGCAAGTCAAATAATGTAAACATTAGTATTTTTTTCTCAACACAAAATCAACCAATGGAACGTGCATTGAGTTTCTTAGAGTTTTAGGGACATAGTCTTTTATGTTGTACTCTTATTGACAACGTGCATCAACATGCATCTTATAAGTTTACTATAATTTCTTTCTATATTGGCATGGATGTTTAAAGTACGTCTAAAATTTAAAGAGAAGTTTTACAAAATGATGATTAGACCCGCTATGTTACATGAAGCTGAATGTTGGGTTATGACTTGAAGATGAATACAATATGAGAATTATAGAGATGAGGATGGTAAGGTGAATGTGCGGATATATGAGAATGGACAGGATAAGAAATGAGAACATTAAAAAGAAAGTCGGGTTGTACCTATTTGAGGGAAAACTATGGGAGACACATTTAAGATGATACAAACATGTACTTAGATGAATAATAAATGCTCCGCGATAAATATGCACATCAAACGAAGAAGATTAAAAAAGATTTGGTTATAAAATTAGATAAAATTTATTTAAATATAGATGATGATATAGTAGGGGATAAAGTCCAATGACGTAGAATGATTCATATAGCCGACCCCATCTAGTGGGATAAGACTTGGTTGTTGTTGTATTGACATGAATGTCTTGATTACATCCAATAAAACTTTCATCGCACTTGGATGCGTTACAAGTAGAGGAATCAAATAAACTAGTTGATTTAGCTGATGAAAACTTATTTTATACTCACTCTTAATCTATCCCCATCCAACGTTAGATACTTGGATCGCACTCGAATATTGACACTTTGAGTGGACACATTATTATTGATGACATATGAAAAGTGTTAAAAATAGCCACATCAGATGCTTGGATCGTATTTGTGTTAGATACTCATACTTGAGTTTGAAAATATAAACGAGCTTTTAACTCATAAACTTTGAAAAAACATATAATTGTAGATCAATTTCTAGACTTGTTATAGCCAAATTCAAGAATCAATAAAATAGAATCACAAATTTGTGATTTTTCACCTATTATAAATCTTAAGATAGTTTCCTAAGCCCCTGGGGGCAGGGTGCCGTGGTTAGGCCCTGGATCCTCTTTGGGGTTAGAATTCCTAGATCTATAAGTAAACATCTCAACCTATTACTATTATGTGTCCATGAAAAATCCATTAAACTCCACCTGGTGAATGGGTAGGAATCTTGTTGGAATTGATACTCTTGTATGCTCGTGGAAAGAGCTTGCTGACAATTTGACAAACCTGAACCTTATCATCATTGTTGAACAAGTGTTGGTTTAGCTGAAGTTGGAGATGATCCTCAGGGGACTCAAATAATTGACACAAAGGCACCATCAAGTAACACTAAGAGCGGTTGTAAGTGTTCATAGCTAACTTTGGGACCATTTCAATATTATTTCGAAGGATGATGATAAAAAAGGCCGAGTGCAAGAGTTGCTTGAGAAATGTTTCTTGTAATTCTTTTGATGGAATTTGCCACCTTACTGTGCCACATAAAGTCATATGACCAACATATAACTGCTACTTAGTCAATGCTATCTTTTGCTAGTGAACTTGAAATTTTTATATTTCCATGAGAAGTGAGGAAAGGTATCCTAGATTTTTATTTTTTCATTGGCTGATTCAAGCAATATTGAATATTTTATAAGAATTTATCACAAATCTCAATTCAAAAAAGTATCTAGGAACACAAAGCATTCACACATAATAAAATATTTAGTGAGGCATAACAAAATTTAATTAATGACTCTACGTCTCATAAATACAATAGACTAATTTCGTGATAGTTGTAGTAGTAATAATGCCTAACATGTATTATTGCACTTGATAGAGAATAGCTCAAATATATAAAAAGAATAATTAGTTTTAAATATTTTGAATAGCCTTGTACTACCCAATATATTTCTTCTTACCGTTATAATGTCATATTTTTTGGTAAGCTAATCAAAATTTTCCAATTAAATTTGATAACGCATCAAATAATAATACCATAATATTTAATTTAAGACAAAAATGTACTCATATCATGTTAAGTAGATTCTTTATTATTTTTATTTTTATATTCGTTGTATATGTCACGTTTTGAACCTTTATATACAAGACAAGCTTAAAATATGTTTTTCACAGACTTAGAATGATGTTCGATTTATTCAATCATCATAATCTAAATATCAATATTTTAAGAAAGTTTGTAAAAATATGCATAAATATATAAGAAAATATCATAGATGGAACTTGACCTACCTTATGCTGAAATCAACTTTAGAAGTTAAGCATTGCTTAACAAATTGAATGCAAATTCATTAAAAGAGCATGGTTAGTTATATGCTGAGAACGCATGCAACATTTTATTTATTTTTTCTCTTTTATAAATTGAATTTTCAATTATATATACTAGTTTACACCTAATGCTTTTTGCCTCGTGTATTTATTTAAAAATTGTCGATGCAATAACTTATTTCACGAACTTATTAAACCTATAGCAAAATTATTATTTTAATATTTTGATAATATTTGTATAGCTCTAAGTTTAGATCATAGAATTAAATATATAGCTACTAATTTGTTAGTGTACAACAAAAAATTGTTGAAATTAAAATTATATTAAATGATTTGGATTGAATTTACTATGATAAGTACAATCGTCGACCAATCTCACTTGGTACCATCTTCTTTGGGAAGTTAGCATATAATGACCATGTTCTAGGGGAGCTTGAGTTGTGCAAGTGCTCGTCCGAGTCAAACAAGTGGAGTCTTGGACATGATTTTCAAAACGAGCAAATTTTTACTTAGCTTTGAGATATTTACTAAAAAATTATAAAGATTTAAATGAAATAGATAGGTGGAAAAGGAAAGCCTCTATGTACCCTATCTTAGCCGCTATGACTCGTGATGTATAAACATTTTCAATATATACGCCAATGTCAGTCATATTTTAGGGTAGTTTTGTGTTGAACAATAATGGAAGCCGCTTGAATGAGGATGCTTTGAAGATGTGCATGTCTCAAGAATTGGTTGAACACAGAAGAACGCCGGTAAGATGAAGCTGGAATCTCATTATTCTGTTATAGTGATATAACAGGACCAAGTCAAGCATGATTTAACCCACCTAAGCCTCACATTTGTTAAGTATAAGGCAATTAGAACTTCATCGATCTTGATCATTCTGAAAGTGGTATGTAGATAGCCTATTTAAATGGTCAAAAGTTAAGAGTGCGAATCATATGCATAAATGTTTTTTCTTTAAATTTAAGATGGAATATTATACCAAATTTGAGATGTAAATCTTTATATTGTACCAAACTTGAGATGTAAATATTCATATTATACAAAATTAAAGATTGAATTATGTTAATGTCAAGATTTTAACTATAAAACTTTTTCAATTTTTCTATTTTTAAGAAAATTTTCCCTCTTATTATTTTTAAATTAAATAACCTGTGAGCTTAAGTTGCCATGGACCTGGCTCATGCCAAGTGGGGGAAATGTTTGAACTGGTCATGCTGAGCATGCTAGATTAAGCCTTGGCATGAGAAAAACTGAGCCCTTTGTGTCCATGCCATGCCCAGTCCATTCATGGTCCATTGACACCTCTACCATTGGCCTAATCACTGACTGGGTTCTTATATATGTGCCAATAAAGTAACTCTTATTTTTCAGTGTTTTAGGAGAGAAATTATATTTAATTACTTGATCTGTTTATTTGTTGTTTTGGTTCTCCTTTCTTCTTGGCTAACAGCTTGGGAAACGTGTGGAGTCTATGGTTTTACCACTAGAGTTGCTTCAGCAGTTTAAGGATTCAGATTTTTCTGATCAATTAGAATATGAAGGGTGGAAAGCTAGAAATCTAAAGGTTCTTCAAGCGGGATTACTACATCATCCTTTAGTTCCACTAGATAAGTCAGATACTGCATCAGAAAGGCTTCGTCGATTTATAGTTGGAGCTTCAGACAGGTCTATTGAGACTGGAAAAAGTTCAGATATGCAGCTTCTACGCAGTATTCTGTTGCCACTTGCTTACAGATCTTTAGATGGATGTGGTTCTGATACATGCCATTGGGCAGATGGTTTTCCTTTTAATCTCCATCTTTACCAAATGCTTCTCGAAATTTGTTTTAACAGCAATATTGCTGAAGGAGCAATGATTGATGAAATAGATCAAGTTCTAGAGTTGATTAAAAAGACATGGGCCATCCTTGGGATAAATCAATCCTTACACAATCTCTGTTTTACTTGGATCTTGTTTCACAAGTTTGCTGCTACTATGCAAGTTGAAAATGATCTGGTATTTGAAGTTGATAATCAATTAATTGAGGTTGCTAATGATGCAAAAGCAACACAAGATCCAGCTTATTCTAAAATTTTAAGTTCAATATTAACCTCAATTATTGGTTGGACAGAGAAAAAACTGATTGCTTACCATGACACATTCAATCAAAGCAACATTGAATATATGCAAGTTTTTGTCTCATTGGGAGTAAAAACTGCAAAAATACAAGTTGAAGATCTTTCCAATGAATATGGATGGAAGAAGGGAGAAGAAACTGATGTATCTTGTAGCAGAATTGATTTTTATATCAGATCATCGCTTCGTACTGCTTTTACTCAGGTATTTTGTTTGATCTGTCAGGTTGAGCTCATTTCTGTATATTAAAATCTCATCTCTCTATATTAACATCTTATACTTTTTGCTTCATACATTTTAATGTTCTCATCTCTCTATATCACCACATCTTATACTTGCTCATTTCTGCTATATTAGCATTTTGCAAATATTGCTTCCTAACAGTCTAACACTCTGCTCCATAATAAGATCCATATAAAGGGAGAATGATCATCAATGGAGGAGACAAAATACCTAAAACTAAAATCAAAATTTCAAACCTTCAAGGAACACGACTATGACCACCAATATCAGATGAACTAAAGAAAACAATGTTAAACACGCTTGCTAACTCAACCAGAAAATTAGGATCTAAGATGTTTATCTAGTTGACAGGATTTACACTTAATACTATTAAGATTGGATGAATTGGGAACTATGGTTTGTAGATTCTGCAGACTAAGATGCTCCAAACAACTGCAATTTGAAGAGGAGAGGAGTCATCACTAGGTTGGATTAATATGTAGTTATTGTCAATTGACACAATCTTGGAAATTGGCACCTTGTAATGATCAGATTTCAAGTTCACAACTCCTGAATAAAACAAAATTAACAGTAAAGGTTATAGAGAAAATTTGATGACTTATTATGTCTTCTGATAGCAAACTAAGTACATACAAGCATACAGAGAGCAAAAGAAAGTGGCAAAAATGGAGTAGGATTAAGCTGACCAATGCCCTTCATTGATGATAGTGATCCTTTGGCTAGAATGATACCAGTAGGAGAAGACGTTGGACTATTGATGTATGATTAATAAATAAATATTTCCAATATACACTCAGAATCCGCTGAATGGGTAATGCTGGTTTTTGACCTAGTGATTTGTATCATCCATGCAGCAGAGTAATCTTCGTGAGCTACGAATGCTGTGAACTGGAATTGTTATGGATGGAGTTCAGATTGAATGTATATATTCTATTGCATTTCAAGTTTGGGTTTAGTTTTTAGATTTCTACATAAATCCTGAAAAAACTCGACCTGAGCTAGTTTTATATTTAATAAATTATATGTAACTTATACTATTACATAGAGTATATAGTTAACGAAACTTAATTGCTCATTTATTAATTCTTAACTTATATTGTTATTATATAGTATATACTATGATATAATTATTAATAAATATAGCCAACCTATGGTTGGTTGTGATTACCAGCTTTACCTGACTCTCACTCGCCATTTGTTGGTTCCTTCCTTGCCCCAACTCTCACTCTCCTTGTTCAACAGGTGGCAGTCCTTGTTTCTTGTCTCATGACCAATCATTTTGCTGTCTACTAGGTTTGATCATATCTGAACTGAGAATTTAATCTGAAACATGTTTGAATTCTCTGAAATTTAGTTTTGAATACTCTGAATTGGGAATTCAGTTTTGAATTATGTTGCTTTGATTTTATTGTCATAGTGCCAGACATTACGTATCTTGCATTTGAGTTTGGGTTTGGGGATCTTTTATATCTTGATGAAATCAGTTCTGGTGCAGTTTTTTCTTAAGACCCAACTTGACCAATGCCCACCCATACTCAACTGAAGTTAAACAATGGCTCACCAATAGTAGAGAGCCTATTGCTAAGAAAATAATTGTGAGAAATTTGCTTCAACTGAGTCATTTTTCTGTAAGATTAGATTTTGATGAAAATCATGAGAGTTATTTCTGAAACAAATCTGATCTGTAGATGTCAGCAAGGAGATGCATCTTTTTTAAGAAGCAGAATTTAGTAGATTTTCTTAAGTAGAGTAAGAATCTAGGTTCAGTCTGCACTAGTTTTTTTTTTTATGGCAACCATTAAACTATAGCTAAATTTTGTGACGGAGAAATTGATGCTCCTAATATGCTGCTTGTATTTTGGTTTGCTCTAGATTATGGAGGGAAGGTGCTGATCCTAGCAAAAGATGAGTGTGGACTAGGAATCATGTGAATTGACTGGAAGTGGATGTGCGGATGTTGATTCACATCTGGAGCGAGTTATAGGGGCTACTTGTGTTAGCACTGAAGACTGAGAAGAGGCTGATTGTAGACCTTGGATGATTGAGAAATCAATTTGGTTTTGAATATGGTTTCTTGGGATTAGAAGTTATACTCATATGAGCCAATTTAGCATAATTTGGCATTGAGTGCATGCTCAAGGATTGCGAGTGCAGTGGTTGAGAAATCAAATGTGTAATCTGGAAGAATTTTATATATATGTGAAGTTTCTTGCATCTGCTTCACTTTTGTGATGTTTCTAAGGTTTTGAAATCTGAACAAAGGAAAGGCTAATGAAGATCAAAGTAGCTGTGCACCGGATGAAAGAATTTGTGTGATGGGCATACTGGAGTTGCAGGTTCTTGTAGATACTCATCTTCTACAAAGTGCAGACAAAGCTAATCATTGCATACTACGCTTGCCTTTTCCATGTGCTCAGCTACTCCTAGTCCTCTTGATTTAGGAGGTTGAGTTGTTGTTTCTCCCACATGCAAAGGCGGGTTGGTGAAGAGATAGAGGTAGAGATGGAGATGTCTAAGGTTTTTTTTTGTTGACCATGGAAGTTCCTTATCCAGTGCTTCACTAGTGGCTATATTTCAAGTTTCCATGAGGAAGCTAGTGGTAGACATGAAAGTTTGTGTGCATGCGTTAGGAAGCCAAACATGAACAGGGAGGAGAGGTTGGGTGGTTCTGATATCGTGTAATGGGGAATAATTTCTGCCTAAATAAACTTAGGTATCCTCCGATACATGTATATCAATTACATTAAGTAGATTTATATAAAGATTTTTGTATATTACAATTTTATGTTTCAATATTTTGATGGTCCTCTCACATCTAATATCCATATTAATATCTTCTTATTTTTATACTCATTGTGATTTTGAGCTGATAATAGAATTGAAACAGAAAATGAAACAAAGAGAGACAAGCAGGCGATCATCAATTGACCAGAATACTCCAGTTCTTTCCATTCTTGCAAAGGATGCTGGTGCTTTAGCAATTAAAGAGAAACAGTTGTTCAGTCCAATACTAAAGAAATGGCACCCCCTTGCTGCAGGTGTTGCTGTGGCAACTCTTCATTCTTGTTACGCGAATGAGTTAAAGCAATATATATATGGTTTAGTGGAGTTAACACCAGATATAGTCCGAGTTCTTAAAGCTGCAGACAAGTTGGAGAAAGATCTCGTCAACATTGCTGTTGAAGATTCTGTCGATAGTGATGATGGGGGTATGTCATTGATTAGAGAGATGTCACCTTATGAGGCTGAATCTGCTATTATGGATATTGTAAGAGCATGGATAAACACTAAAATAGACAGATTAAAGGAGTGGATTGACGAGAACTTGCATCGGGAGGTTTGATTTTTTTCCCCCTTTTACTTGAAAGTACATATATTTGTTACGGCATGTTCCACAGATAATGTTAGTGTTCATGAAATTTTGAACTTGTCTTTCTTTCTATTACTCTTTTTGTGGGATTCAAGTATGAAAGTTTGCCTCTTTAAGCTGCTTTCATGTAATGATTAGCAAATATCAGCTAACCATGACTAAGACATTATTTTTTGGGTGTAGATATTTTAAATTACTAAAATTATCAATCTAACATGACATTCAAAGTACTACTAGTCTTTTCCTTTTCTTGATGATTTTTCTTCTATATATATTGCTTTGGTTGAAGGGAACTTTGACGCAACGGTAAAGTTGTTGCCCTGTGACTTGGAGTTTGAGTTACGAAAATAGCCTCTTGCAAAGCAGGGTAAGGCTGCATGTAATAGACTCTTCTCCGGGACCCGTATTGGCTGGAGCTTCGTGCACCGAATGTTCGATGTGATGATCCACACGTCTAGGTAGAGGGTGTGAAGAGATGAAACCCCTTAATCATAGATTTTGTGGAAAACACAAACAATGAAATGATTAGATATTTGAGGGGTGCTTATGTGTGTTTTGTTTGTGTTAACAGTATGAATACATAACAGAAAATAGGAAATAAATAAGAAACATTCATTAACACAATGATTTAACGTAGTTTGGAGACCTTGCACTTAATTTATGATTTATGATGTATGTCGGTGTAATCGAGCCTCTAGTGGTTCAATGTGACCTTAATTTTGATGTTTAGGCAAAGGATTTATAATAGGTATTGTGTGTATTTGATGTGTGTTTGAGTCTGTAGGGACTTGTAGGAATATACATAAAGCTAGAGAACTTAGTGTTCGACGTGGTTGAGTGACGATGGTTGTTGGCTTGGTGTGGTCAAAGTGACATGCTTATTGGCTTGGAGGTGTGAAGATATCATAGAAGGATGATATATGACATTCGAGGGACTACAAGACAAGGAACACTAAGGTGCTGTGCAATTAGGTTGACAACTTGATGATTCGAGGTACATAGAAATCAGAGAAGGTTTCATGAGGTAGATCGAGGACGGCAGGACAAGGAACATCGAGGCAATAAGGGTGATAGTCATTAGAGGCAGACTATGTATGCAAGAGGTGTAAAGGATGGCAAGTGGAGCTAAAGGTTCGGTTGCATCCAAGGGACATATGGCCTGAAAGTAGATGGCTAAGGGGCAAAGTTTAGTTGCGGTGGTAAGACTTCGGTGAGCTGAGTGTTAAGTGAACTATATCATAAACAGAAGACCATGTAATTGGTCATAGTCGGGGTCAATAATGGATTATTAATGGACAATATTCAACACATAACTAGCAATCCAATATCCCAAATGGCTTCGAGGCATTAAGGTTGACCGATAAATTAAAACATGGAAGTTGTGGTAAATTGGGATTTATGGTTTAGAGCAGTAGATTGATGTGGATTTGAGTTAACTACAAGTATAGTCGATTGGGGCAGTCAATTGGGTCCGAGGAGTCGGCTAACAGAATTGTTCTGTTCATGGCTGAATTGACTAGGCATTCAATTGATGACATTAGTTTGACATTAATCGACTAGTTACCCATGTGGTAAGCAGAAAGAAGTTGTTTACACAATAGCAGTCAGATCGCGAAGGCCAACCAACTGATAGTGCATACTAGCGAACTACTGGCCGGTAGACAACAAGAGACGTTAGAGAATTGAAGACTATAAAAAGGAAGCTCGGTTGAGTTTTCATGGCTGGCGAAAATAAAGTTGGTTAGGTTTTATTAGAGCTTCTTCCTTCTCTTAAAATTTCCTTATAATGCATTGATTCTCTTGAGCTTGTAAGAGATTTCTCCACCTCCGATAGTTGACCGAAAAGGAGAAAGATAGTGACTGTTCAGGAGTGATCACAGATCATAGGTCGTGGAGTAAGAGATTAAGGGCTGCCAAACCATATTAAATAATGTCTTTGCGAATGTAAGTTTTTCATTGCATGTTTCATATCCACTGTGCTAATTATACGTGACCTTTCTAACTCGATAGCAAGACTATAAATCACATCTCGGCCATCTGATCCCAACAAGACATTCAATGCGTCACCGTTAAAATATTCCATTGAGAACCACTTATTCACAAGAGGTATTAGGAAAACCTTTTACAACCCTAACCTATTTACAATATGCTTTCCTCTCTAAAAAATGATGAAGTGTAACTTAGATGAAAAGAGATTAAGAAGAATTTTTGTTGAATCCTCAGCCCTAGATAAGTCCTTGAAAAGCTTCGAGCACTTCTTCATAGGAGAAAAAATATTTTTGTGTGAAGTGTTTAGCTTAATACCCTCTACTGCTTATATAATAAGCTCTCCATGGACATATTTTGTCCATCTACAATAGATTAGAATGCCCTCCAGATGATTGAGAAAGCCAACGATTATATCACCAGTTGATTAGAATTCCACTTTAGTAGTCAATTGGAAGCCATATTTAGTCAATTGTTAGACAAAAACAAAAAATTTCCTCTCCATTGAACCCTTGCACTTAGTTGGCTCTTTTGTCGACTGAGGTGCTCCAATCGATTGAATCTAATCAATATTCCCTCCTTAACTTGGCTTATGCCCTCATAAGCTTTCATGAAGTGTTAGAATTTACCTAAGTTAGGTAGGAGCTAGTCTACTCTTACCTAACTAAACTCATTATCTTATCTGCTTAAAGACACAAGTTCTGGTAAAGAATATTTTGATATAATAGTGCTCTACTACACTGGACACATACAAGACACAGTACCGTGGTGTATGTTGTTTGCAGATGATATTGTTTTGGTAGACGAGACACGTG
>JBBUKS010000042.1:1329728-1340245 GCA_038050645.1 Hedychium gardnerianum
TCATGTGATGCTTATGTTGATTTACTTTGGTTATACTGTTGGTTGGGTGCATGCGTGTATGGTATGCACCGTAGGTCGTTGCACACGTGTATGGTGTGTTTCATAGGTGTTATGACATTGTATTATGGTATTTGTCTTTATGTGATGCTCATTTCATTTGTGTGTGATGCTCATATCATTTTGCACTACATACCATTGCATGTTGACGACTATTGTCTCCCTTATTGTCAAGAGAGTCATCAGTCATATTTCTGCCAACTCGGCCACTTGGGTAGTGGTAGCTGGAGTGGAGTAATTTCTCTTGTCAGGCTGCTCGGCCACTTGGATAGTAGTAGCTGGAGCGTCGTACCGACAGAGACCTTGTTGTAGCTAGATAGCTACCTTCATCTTGACCACTTGGTTACTCAGAGTAGTGCTAGCTGGAGTGCGATCAGTGTCACCATCTCGCCCCCCTTGGTCACACAGATGTTGTGGTAGCTGGAGGGGTACGCCGGAGTGACCATCTTTGCATCTGACCACTCGGTCACTCAGGGTAGTGGTAGCTGGAGTGCGATCAGTGTCACCATCCTGCTCCCTCGGCCACACTGATGTTGTGGTAGTTGGAGGGGTACGCTGGAGTGATCATGCTTTGCATATGCATTTGATGTGTGCTGCATATGCATTTGATTTTTGTTGCACTTGCATGTGATGATTGTGCATTTGATGGACTTATGTACATATATTTAGTTGACTCACCTGTGTCTGACATAGTACTTATGTGTTAGAGTTAGGTCTTATACCTAATACATGACTGAGTTAGAATGGTCGACTTGTATCGTTATATTGTATAGAGATATTGGACTATACTTCTGCAGAGTTGTTCTTATGTATGATTCATGATCATATATATATGATAGAGTACTTCTCGTAAGACTGTATGTTTTCCCTTGACCTCTTACTGTTGTTATTATCATGCACTATCTATCTTATACCCGCTGAGTATTCTTTTTTACTCACCACCCTTGCTTCTATTGTTGTTTTCCTTGTTAGCAGGATTATGATTGGGTCGCTTGGAGGATATCTGCCCGCTCCGTCCCACTCACATCAAGTTCCAGATTTAATTCCATTATATGTTGGTTTGTTTCATCTATCTGTTTCCGCATATATTTATACATTTGACGTTATATTATTTATGATGTACCTTGTTATTGGTATTCCATTCGATTGTGTATTTCGAAATTGTTTATGATCTTGTACTTGGCGTCATAAGCCGGGCCGACTCGTAATAGTATGTTTTTGATTTTCTGGTCGTGTAGATCATCTTTACTGTTTAGTTTTATCATTTATACACTGTGTGGTTGTGCAATATCCGGGTAGGATAGTTTTATCATCTATTACACTGTGTGGATGTGAATACCCGAGTGAGGTATACTTATTTACTTGTTTTGTGATTATGTACCAGGAATATTGTCAGTCCTTACATGGGAGGTGTTGTCTGTTTTTCGACGGATAAATATACTCTTGGGGCGTGACATTTTTTGTTCTTGGTTGCGATTTATTACTCTCTGCATTTTCTTGTTAAGAATCTGACTTTTGTTTGTTTTCTGATGCAGGGAAAGAAAGTGAGGAGGAAGTAGGTCAAAAGTAGGAAGAAGTCAATCAAAAAGAGGAAGTTAAATCATACTATGTTAAATGTTTTTCAGTTTGTAACTCCTAGGTTTAACTTGAACAATGTTATGAGATTATATTAACTTTGTTTGGAATTTGTTTGTGTTGTAAGATTAACTTTATTTTTTTTTGTTAAAAATAATACTTTTTGTTTCTATGAATATAATGTGTTATACGAATTTTATATATTTATCTGAATTAGACATGTTTGGTTACTATTTGTATATACGATAAAATTCAGAAATAGGTAGGTTATGTGAAAAAAAATTCATTTTGCGATGAATTTGGTGATGAAAAATTTTCATCACAAACTTATCGTAAATCATTGTATATCGCAAATCTATGATGAAATTTTTTCGTTACAGATTTGCGATAAAAATAACTTTTCATCGTTGATTTACGACGAAAATCAATTTCGTTATAGATTTGTGACGAATAAGTTTTTCGTCGCAAATATAAGATGATTTTTTTTGTCACAGATTTGTGATGAAAATCGATTTTCGTCAAAAATTTACGATGAAAATTGATTTTCATCACAAATTTGTGTTTATGATTTTTTGATGAATTTATTTTTCATCGCAGATTTGTGACGAAAATCGATTTTCATCGCAGATTTGCATTTATGAATTTTGAGACAAATTTATTTTTCGTCACAAATTTACATTTATGAATTTTGAGACAAATTTACTTTTTATCACAAATTCGCAAATAATTTTGTGACGAAAAATAAATTCGTCGTAAATTTTACTACAAATTTATATTATTTCGTCGCAGAATTTGGTGATGGCTTATTAGCGACAAAAAGTTTTTCATCGCAGATTTCGTCGTAAATTTATTTTATGATGATTTTTTTAATAAAAATTTATCATAAAATTTATCGTAAAAATCTTTTTTTTTGTTAGTGATTGATATTAAGTAGTTCACTATCTTGGGCATGTGTAGAAATAACATATATTAATTAGCACTAATTGTATATTTTAATCTGTTACTCATTGACCCTTAAGTTTAATTGATAATTATTAATATAGCTTCATCTAAAACATAGCTCATTGAATTATAATTAAACTCGGAGTCATGTTACATTTGAATATGAAGAGTCTTAATTATATATAATGAATTAATTACGTGGTATGAGTTGGTTCACCTAATGCTTATGGTCCAACCTAAATCTCAAACCCCTAGCAACTGTTCCATTCAAAGTCTCATGTTAGATTGGAGTCAGTAGGCAGCTTCATGACCATTGCAGAATACACAACCCAATTAATTAATTAATTAATTAATTGCCTGCATGCTGACATGCGGACTTATATATGTCACTTTCGCAATAAATCAACTCTACCTTTATTATTACTATTTTTTTTTACCAATTCCAGTATCATTTTTTATAGGTAAAGAGTACCAGGTATGAGTTGATTTGAATATATATATATATATATATGACATTTAGGATGCATTTTATTTAAAATTATCATATATAATCTTTATTACTTAATTATCAGATAATTATATAATCTTAATTATAAGAAATAAAATATAATTTAATTCAATTTAAATAAAATAATAAAATTTTATTTGATTAAAGATTTTAGTATATAACCTAATATAATATTTTACCATATTATTCTTGATTTAATAATAATAATATTATTATTAATAGTGATATATATAAATAAATAAAATTAGATAATATTTTTTTATTTTTTAAATTTTTTTAAGATAATTTTATTAATATTTAGATTAAATTTATTTAATTTATTTTAATTATAACTCGAATTAATTATTTAATTTACTAAAATTTTAATTAAAATATCAAATAAATAAATAAATAAAAGATCGTCATCTTCCTCCCGCGCTTGGCCTCTGCACCCCGCCATCATCGCCCGTCGCCGCCCGCCACCCATCGTCGCTCGCCGCTCACCGCCTGCCGCTTGCTGCCCGTCGCACGTCACTCGCTGCCCGTTGCACGTCGCTTGCCGCCTCCCGACCGCCGCTCGCCACCCGCCGCTCGCTGCTCGCTGCTGCCGCCCGCCACTCCTCTGTGCACCGTTGCTGCACGCGCATGCAGCTTCGTCGACAACCTAGAACGCGACGCCTGCTGCCTCTCCTTGCTGCCTCCGCCCGCTATCGCCACCAGCTGCTACGGCCAGCTGGCGCCACCTGTTGTCACCTTCGGCACCACCCCACTGCAGATCAGGCACTGCCCCGCTTGCACTCAATGGCTCCGATCGTGCTCCGACATCCAAGGATAATCTGGGAATTTTTTTTGCTTAACCTCCGGAATCGAAAAAAAACCCTAAGCAACTCGAGGTTTTCCAATTTCGGGTATGATGCCTATATTGATATGTTTGTTAACATTTCAGAATCGAGAAAAACTTCGGAATCTACAAAAACCTCGAATCAAACACTATTATCATGGATAACTATAGGCGAATAACCAAAGTTATTTGCGATAACCCTGATCCAAACACTCCCTTAGGGGTGTAAACGAGCTAAGTTATTTGTGAGTTTGTCAGGTCTTGGTTCGAAAAAGTTCATTCGAATTAGTTCGATTAAGTAACTAATTGAGCCCGAGCTTAGCAGTATGGTTCGTGAGTTCGCGAACATGTTTATTTAGAAGCTTACAAACGTATTTATTAAGAGGCTCGCGAATATATTCGTTAAGAGGCTCGAGCTTATTTAATGATTTGAAAATAATATGTTAACGAGTTGAGCTTGAACAAATTTGTTTAACTTTTAAATGAGCTATTTTTAAACTGAGTTCGTGTCATTCGTGAACTAATTAACTTCATTACGAACCAAGTTCGAGCTTAAGAAAAAAACAACTAAGTCGAGCTTAAATATCTCTATTCGGTTCAGCTTGATTCGATTACACTCGAAAAATGATGATTGAAATTCATTAGGATAATTGTAAAGTATTAGGGGAATAAAAATAAATAAGATTATCATTTAAATCCCAATAAATTTGTTGTATAAATTATATTTTAAATTTATTTAATAGATGAATCAAGGAAAAAATTATCTATTTTTGAAATTAATCGAATGAAATTTAAATATCTAAATTATCAATAAATAAATAATAATAATAATAAACTATTAAATAAAAATAAAAATATTATATATATATATATATATATATATATTTAGCATGATCTCACTTCCTCCTTTTCTTACTTCCTCTATGGCTCTATTGTCCTTTTCTTCCCGTCTCTTTCCGTCTTTTCAGACCTTAATAAAAATAAATATTTTAGACATCAATATATAAATATACTTAAGTACAATGAATTAGTAGAAAATCATCTACCTTTAAAATTGTTAGAATAAAATTTAAATATTTAGTTATATAAAATAATTGAACAGAGGAAAGGCTACATCGGCTCCCATGCGGCGAGTACGTTAGATCATGCAAATATACTTCTCAATAAGTGAAAAATGGAAATGATACATCAAGAATATCACGTTGCAACAATCTCATTTGTAATATATTTGCTATATCCAATATTTTTTTATCCACGCCAATGTAACAATTATTTAGATAAAAATTAAATACAGCGATATACATTATTTGGTGATCGATTTGACGAGCGTTACCGATAGGAAATATTTCTAAATTTGTACAAAAAGGTGTGATTTTAGCCACTCCACTCGATCGAGTAATATAATATACGCACCCACTCAAGTCTGCTACATTGAGACCGTTACGTTGCGGTTGCGGGCGCCGATATATCGTTTCGGCAAGTCCCGCGCCTATTTATAATGCCTTGGTGTCGCCTTCTCCGAATCGAAAAGGGAAATTCTGATCGACGGGAATGGGAGATGCTTTGCTTCCTTCGCCTCCGCCTAATCGCTTCCTGTTCGGATTGTCGGTCTTGGATGAATCGTACAGGCCGCTGCCTTCGATCTACCTCGTGTTTCTGTCGATTTGGGCCGTCTCTGCCTTCACATGGACCGTCAACACCTGGAGGAACAGGTTTTTCCAGGTCCGATGGGTTTCTGCTACCGTTTTAGCCTCGAGGGCTTTTGCCTTCAGTTCGTCGTCTGTTTCTTTCAATATCTGTGATGATTTCGATGCATCATTTTGCCCGCTGTGTTCTTCCCATGTGGTCTCTCGGTTCTTGCTGTAGCTTGTTTTTCTTATGAATTGGTCGTGGAGGAGGTTTTATTCTGATTGTTTGTGATTTATTTTGTAATATAAGATGCAGAGCTGTTAAAGAGTTGTTTTTTCTCATAGAACAAATTATGTCCTATTTTAGTAGGAATTTGATTTCTAGTCCTTTGTGAGTAAATAATTTCCTTTCAACATTTTCATGTTTTTTTATTCTTGAAAAAACTAACTCTTTTAGTGTTAATCGGGTGATTATGTTTGAGTGATTTGCAATTGTCAATTGTATAGACATATGATTAGATAATTTCTCTCTCTTAGATTATAGATGCTTCCCTGAAGTTCTAATTTATTCTGTCATGTATTAGAGCAGACAAACCATCTACAGTGGATGTTGGCTTCTGTTCCTGTTATAAAATCTTTGCAGCTGGCGCTTTCATTTTCATTTTGGTGAGTTCCAGATGCAAGATTTTATCTTGGATGTTCCTTATATATCCATTCATGTTTCTATGTTGTAGATATCTTTTAAAATACTGCCCACTCACTCTATTAGAATTGTGAACAATGTAAGAACTACAAGTTTGAGAAAGGTTATGAATTAGCATCATTATAAACCAGTATCTTCGAGTAAGTATTGATATTTGGGTATTTTTGGCAGGTATTCTTGCATAAACTTTCAGATATGCTCATTGTGGATGTCATTTGGGGTGTATGTAACTGGAATACTCTTTCAAACAGCCTCTTTTGTATCATTTATGCTCATCTCTCATGGTTATTGCATCATCTATGAGCGGCTTTCAGTACGTGAACGACGTAAAACTGCTGCTTTGGGCTGCATACTTTATCTCACCCTTGTTGGTTACAAGGCTGCAGTGCCTTATTTTACAGTTAAGTCTCTTTGTTTCTCTCGCAGCTTCTGCAAAAAAAAGGCATTAAATAGTATATGCTTAAAGAATGATAATATTACCTGTCAAAAATAAAAATAAAGAATGTTAATATTGTCCATAAATTTGCTATGGTTTTTCTTTTATGATACTTCATTTTCATATTTTTGTTGTTTTAAATATCTATTAAAAAATTTCCTAAAGCTGAAACTAATGCAGGTTTTCCTTCTGCTGAATTACTCCTTCTCATTCTACGTGATCTTCCACCATATCTCCCAGAATATCATAGTTTTGCGCGAACAATTGAATTATATAGATGATGAAGATACAATGCACAATGCTTTGCATACAAAGTTCATAATGTTCAAGTACATCTTACACCTCTAGGCATATATTTGATTTTCATTGCTACCATTCCGTTCATTTCATCTGTTTTCGCCAGGAAATTTCAATCTGCAATGCAATTTGTAGCATTGGTAGAAGTTATGGTAAGCAAGTTGAAATGATTTTTTTTTTGTCACAATTTTCTGGGACTTTTGACAAACAATACATCTCTTAACTTCAGATTTATTTGAATGTCGATGAGACTTTGGACAACTATTGGTTCCGTTTGCTAGTACGGGAATGGGCTCAGTTTTGCATCTTCCTGTACATTGGGTAGGTTACAGGAAGAATCCTGTGTCTAATTCAAACCTAATTAGATTTTTTTCTTTTTCTCACGTATGTAAGTAACAAGTTGGCAGTGGAAGTTATCTTCTTGCATTTATCAGAATTATTTAAGGTTTTGCTCGTTTTTCAGGTGGACTTTTAGGACACAAGAAATGTCACCTCATTTTTCTGTGATGCCTACCTTGAAGTCCAAATGGGAGATGAGAGTGCCTCCTGTATATAGCATAGTAAGTTCCACTTCTAGAACTCATAATTCTTGTTATTGGTTGGTGAGTGTCTGTACTTATCATAGTAATCCTTTTAAGTGTCTGTACTTATCGTAGTATCCCTAAGTAGTATGTTTCATCGCATAAATCTCTTTTCAATTAAATATGATTTTCATTGCATACACAAAAATGACCTTGTCTAATTGCATTGCATCCTTCACTGAAGATCATAACTACTTGTCATGTTTACTATACTTGACCATGGTAAACCTCAGTTAATATGTATACAGGGATTCAGATTGATAACAAGAAAAGAATCTGCAGCTTATTTTTTGGGAATAGAATAAAACCTTGTATTAGTAGTTTTCCATAGTGCAACACAGAAATAGTGAAAAGGGCATGATTTCCTTTTTTTACAAGTTTGGTAAAAACTCAAATATTGGATTATTCTTTCAATTTTTTGTGTTTTACTTTGTGTTTTTAATTTTTTACAAAAGTGATGAAACTGGGAATTTTTCTTGGTTCTAAACATTGGTCCTGTGGTTTCCATACTAGTGCTTCCACATGCCACAAAACTCATTCATAGGGAATATAGAATCTGTAGATTCTGATAATAACTGGAATTGTGAAATAGAAGGATTACTTCAAATATTTGATTTTTCTGGATTAAATCTTTGGTTTCTTTAGTACGTTTGATGGCCTATAATCATCATAATCAAAATTAATTTTGATTTCCATTAGATGACAAGAGGGCAAATTGGCTGTTGGTAACCAAATCCATAATTAATTTTCAAGTACCTACAAAATAACTTCAAAAACTATACTAATGCAACCAATGGCTGTTATAAGTTTGGGCATGTGGGAAGAATTACTTTTACAACTTATCACGAGAAAATGTCTGGGAACCAAGAAAAAGGGAATAGGGCGATCTGTAGGTTCAATAGCTAAAATAGGAATGATATACAAGAAGTGTCATACCTGTATGCATGCACTAGTACTGTCAGAATGCAGAACTAGCATTTACTTGAGCAAGAATAGTACTAGATTAACTGACTTTTGGGAAGTCCTCATAATGCACCTTTGAAAAATATACAAAGTATAATTGGTCAATAACACGTTTCCTAGCTGTTCTAAGCAAAAAATGATCAGAAACTTATCTCTGATTCTTCCAGTGTTCAGCTCATTGTTCTTAGCATGAAATTTCTCATTTTTCCATACTTATAGATTGGAATTCATCAAGGCTATTTCCTTACATCAACTGAAATGTTGCAGGAAATGGATGCTTCTGATTTCAACAATTTGGTATCTCAAGAATGGCATGTTGGTGTGGTGAGTGAGACAGATTACTGACTCTTTGTTTCTTTATACTTGTCCACTCTTTTGTAAACTTCCTCCAGTCAATCGTCCAAAGCATTATTACTCTAAGTGGTCGTACCAAGTAATGGAAAATAACTCCGTTATTTCTACAGCCAACTTCAACTCCTTATTCCAGTAATGGAAAATCCTTCAATCCCTTGCTGGTTATAGTGCAAAATCCATGTTCCCCCGGCAAACACCCTGCGGCAGCACTACAAAGGTCAAACATCAAGAGTTCTTTTTCAGCAAATAAGTGTCAGCATGTTGAGGCTCAAGTTTAGTGAAAGGCGCAATAAAGCTCTTTTAAGTTGAAGAGTTCATAGTAATTTTATATTGTTTAAGGATGTAAATTGTTTTGATTTTTCAAAATTTTATATATATAGGCTTTTGGACCCCTAAATTTGGGGTCATTTACGGTTATATAAAGGCTATGTTTACTTTGGTAGAAGAGAAGAAAAGAGGAAGGAGATAAGAAAAGGAGAGGGGAAATTGTAAGAGTCATCAGTTATTCTGAACAAAGAGCAAGAAAGGAAGAAGTGGGAGGAGAAGAGTCTTGTATTGTGAACTTTAGTTAAATTGTTGTATATTATTCTCATTGAACCATTCATATATATACAATGGTGAATCCTCAAATTAAGATGTGAAGCCTCTATACATGGCATCAACAAAATAAGAAAATAATATCCATAAAATTGAAAATGAATATCAATAACTATGGTGATACCGGGGACTCTGCTCCCCTTCCAGCCTAGTAGATTCGACTCGTATGGAGCAGAATTAGCTCAGTTATTGGCAAGTGGTATTGGGGTAGGATAGTGGTATTGGGGTAGGATCCACATACTACTAACAATCCATATACCCGAGACCTGATAGCCCGTTAGGATTTGGAAGTATATCTCTATAAATGGGACAATCAAACATGGTATCAAACCTTGACTTTACTATTCTTCTTCTAGACCTGAGACTTGTTAGCCCGTTAGGATTTGGGACTATATCTCCATAAAGGGGACAATTAAACATGGTATCAAATCTTGACTTTCTTCTTCTTCTTCTAGACCCGAGACTTGAGACTTGATAGCCCATTAGGATTTGGGAATATATCTCTATAAATGAGCTCCTCTTCTTAGCCCATCGCTAACTTAATCGTTGGAGGGGTCACGACGGTCATCATTGCCACCCACTAACGAGTGTTGATGTGCAGGTGTAGGAGCAATTCGGACGTGGGGAGTAGGAGCCGCAACATATGTTAAGCATAAAATTGAAGATACAATTTGGACAAAAGATAAAGAAATCACTTCTTTTTGTGAGTATTGGTTGAATAAAATGACAATTAATTCCTATTTGTTTGGTCCTCTCGGTAAATACATTCACTACAAAAAAACCTCGTGAATAGCGACCGAATTAACGACGGAGGAATTTTTCCGTCACTATTTAGCGACGGAAATTTTTTTCCGTCGTTAATTCGGTCGCTATTCCCCGTCGGGCTTTAAACCCTAATTTCCGTCGTCATTAGCGACGGAAATATATTGACCATCGCTAATTAGCGACGAAATTTTATTGTCCGTTGCTAATTAGCGACGAAAATAAAATTCTGTCGCTAATTAGCGAGATTTAGGGGAGATCGACTTCTTTCTTCTCTCTCACCGCACTCTCCGA
>JBBUKS010000042.1:1349695-1362712 GCA_038050645.1 Hedychium gardnerianum
AAACCATGAGGGCCTAGGCCCAAAGTGGACAATATCATACCATTGTGGAGATATCTAAATTCCTTCGGTCCTAACATGATACTCATGCCAGGATCGAGAAGAGAAAGCACCTAGTAAAAAACAAAAAATGCAAGTGCTATCTCTACGGAGAAGAAGGACATTTCACAAGGGAATGTCCCAACGAAAGACGAAGCATCAAACGGGTAGCCATGTTTGAACAGTTAGAAATTCCTGATGATTATGATATTTTATCAGTACAGGAAGGTGAAGCCCAAAGTGACGCAATTTTCAGTATATCTGAAGGAGAAGAAGATTTGGAAGAACTTCACAGGTCTGTTCAAGGCTTAAATATGTCTAATGAAATCATTTTAATGTTAGGACAGATTGATGGAGGCTATCACCCTCAAGTTAAAATCTCCAAGAACCATGAAGAGTGCCTTCACGAATGACACTTAAATAAGGTATTTTATCCTCCTCAACCAAATCAATGCACCTGCTGTAAAAGGGAAACAGTGCAGCGAGGCAGGATACACTGCCCCAAATGTCTCATTACCGCATGCAATTTATGCGGTCCCTACTATTTCAACAAAGAAGTACCTGTGGCCCCAGCAGCACCAGCACCATCCTTTCCCCAGAATCTCATCAAAGAACAACGTTATTATATCTCTTGGTGTGAAGGAGAGATAGAAAGATTACAAAAGGAAGCCTCTTATTACAAGACTCAATATGAGCAATTGCTTCTGGAGAAAGAACTGAGTCAAGATTTCCAAAACCTTGAAAAAGGGAAAGGAATTCTTGAAGAAGAAGATGAAGAAGATACTATTGTTGAAGCAGCAAATATGCTATTTGAAGAAACCACCATCCGAATCACGGCAGCACATCAAATTGAAGGTCCAAGACTTATCAAAAATATGCTTTATAATTTACAGGTGGAAATAGATATTCCAGGAATCCCTCGCTTCATGCTTAAAGCTATTCTGGATACTAGAGCAACAACTTGCTGCGTTGATCAAGGAGCAGTACCCAAGGAAGCATTGGAGGCAAACACTTTCGTGGTACATTTCAGTGGTATCAACTCACAGCAAACAACCCGAATGAAATTGAAGCAAGGAAGGATGCTTATAGGTGAAAATATTTTTAGAATCCCCTACACCTACAGTTTCCCTATGGTACTAGGAGACAAGATACAGATGATAATTGGCTGCAACTTCATTCGAGCCATGCATGGGGGAGTACGAATTGAAGGCCACATGGTAACATTCTACAAGAACCTTACTACCATTAACACTTTGCCTTCTGTTGCAGTAGCACCAGCCATTGCTGAACTAGACCTAGAAGAAGAAGAGTATATTCAAATCCAAGAAATGATCTTCTATTCAGCAGAACCTTTATCACAAGCCTTCAGAGGAAAGTGTGGGCCTTTACTAAAAGAACTCTGAGACCAGGGGTTTATTGGGGACAATCCTCTACAACATTGGGCCAAGAATCAAATAGTATGTCAGCTGGATATAAAGAATCCTGATATGGTGATTGAAGACAGGCCGTTAAAACACCTTACACCACAACAGAAGGAGGCGTTCTCAAGACATGTCAAGGCCCTATTACAACTTGGTGTGATTCGACCCAGCAAAAGTCGACACAGGACAACGACTATTATAGTAAATTCAGGAACCACTATTGACCCAAAGACTGGTCAAGAAGTCAAAGGAAAAGAGTGCATGGTATTCAACTACAAGCGCCTAAACGACCTCACAAACAAGGACCAGTATAACTTACCTGACATCAATACAATACTACAAAAGGTCAGTAGAAGCCAAATATACTCTAAATTTAATTTAAAAAGTGGCTTTCACCAGGTAGTAATGCACCCAGAATCTGTAGAATGGACAACTTTTTGGGTACCTGATGGTCTCTTTGAATGGCTAGTTATGCCATTTGACTTGAAGAATGCACCGACAATTTTTCAAAGAAAGATGGACAACTGTTTTAAAGGTACAGAAGACTTTATTGCAGTATATATTGATGATATTTTGGTTTTCTCAAGAATAGAAAAAGAGCATGAAGAACACCTCAAAATCATGCTCGATATATGCAAGAATAATGGACTTATCCTAAGTCCAACAAAAATGAAGATTGCCTGTACAGAAATTGAATTCCTAGGGGCTATTCTTGGAAAACAGAAGATTAAACTTCAGCCTCACATCATTAAGAAAATTATTGAATTTAATGAAAAGGAATTGATATCCAAGCATGGAATGCGTTCCTGGGTGGGAATTCTCAATTATGCAAGGAGTTATATTCCGAACCTAGGCAAATTACTCAGCCCCTTTTATGCAAAGGTCAGTCCTACAGGGGAAAAACGTTTGAATAACCAGGACTGAGCCCTGATTAAGCAAATCAATTAGCTTGTCCAGAACCTCCCTGATCTTGAAGTACCACTAGCAGATTGCTGGATTATTCTGGAGACAGACAGTTGTATGCAAGGATGGGGTGGTATATGCAAATGGAAGAAGACGAAATATGACCCCAGGACAACATAAAAGATATGTGCCTATGCTAGCAGCAAATTCTCTCCTATCAAGTCTACCATAGATGCTGAAATACATGCTGTAATGAACTCTCTGGAGGCACTAAAAATTTATTATCTGGACAAGAAAGAATTAATTATTCGTACTGATTGCCAAGCTATCATCAGCTTTTTCGGCAATACTTCAATCAACAAACCCTCTCGGGTTAGGTGGATGGCTTTTACGGATTACATCACTGACATTCCTATATCCTTTGAACATATCACGGGAAAAGACAATCAATTAGCAAATGCTTTATCTCGCTTAATAACTTGTCTTGTTTCCACAGAATGGCCGGAAGACTCTCTCAACCAATTGGAACTTGTAGCGGTGGCTCTTCAAGAGCTAGAGGACAAACCAAGCCAGAAGGCTCAAGAACAGATGATTGCAGTTCTCAGAACACTGTGCCAATCTCAGAGCAATACGAATCCCTCCTCAACACCCTACGCCAGAGATTCAAACAAGGCATCAACCTCGAAGAAGCAGAAAAGATTGGTGAGCAACTGCACCAGCTCCAACGACAAGCTGCAGAGCAAGCACAAAGAGCACTCTTACTGCTCCAGCTTCTTCATTCCCTGAAGCGGCGAGAATGCCTGAGACGAAGTACATCAGACAACTGGTGGTCTGATTGGTATCCTGCAACCAACCAGGTGGACCAACAGTTAGTAACGACAACCAACATGATAACTGACGCCGTTAAAAGAATGGAAAACTTCTGTCTCTAAAGAACTCAATAATTCTGCGGACGTGGTGGACCCGTAGAATTGACAAAAGCAAAACCCACTAAACTATGTTCCTTTAACGTCTTGTGTGCGTGTAAAGTAGATGCTCAGATAAGGACCTTAGCCGTAAAGAAAATCTTATCTCCACGTAGATGAGATTCGTTCTTATCAGGGACAGAAGTAAGTGGTTGATGGGGCCCAATGAGCACCCGACTTCTTCTTTTCCCTTTATATAAGAACAACTCATAACTCTTTACAAAGCATTCAAGCTTCACTTGAGCTTTACTTAGAGCGTTTTTCAAGAGTCCTCAGAGTCCTTCTTGTAAGTCCTTGTATCTTGTGTTTTCAATAACATGCTTGCTTAAGTTCCTTTAAGATCAAGGTAAGACAGGAAGGCTGATTCTAGTTTTCATATTACATAATGCTTTTCTTTACTTTTAAAAATTTACCTACTGGTATCAGAGCCTAATCTCTTCATGGTTTACTGGTTTCTTATAATCGTTAGTATTATGCAACTTAGTTTAAAGGAAAGCTAGTTTATCTCTTAACGATTGATATTATGCAAACCGGAACAGCAAAAGGACAGGTCCTAACTTGGCCAAGAAGCGAGAAACCTTGTAAGCCCGAGGGAACACCTGTATGAGCAAACCCGGGGAGGAACTGCCTCGTTAAGATATTAACAAACCTTTCTTTTAAGCTAGGAAGGAATTGCCCCTTTATATAAACTAGTAAAAATGATTGTAGATTTCGTTCCTGATGTCTGACATATGGGAAAAAGCAATCCAAGAGCGGTATGAAAAATCTAGGACAGCTAACCTAGAATACCTTGATCTTGCCTCTTCCACTACAGTTACCACAAAACATTTAGCAAATAACTTGGCTGTTATTTATGACAAAACTTGTTTATCCTCCCGAGTACACCTTAAAAATTTCAAAGTAATTCTGGAAAAACAACATAAATTGGAAGTAGAAGTGTCTAATTTACGCATTGCTGTAGCAAATCTAACCCATGTTTACGCTGAGAACAAGCCATTAACAAAGCAGGAAGTTCAAGATCTTATGCTGAAACTAGCTGAACAACCAAAGCTTGTTGAAAATGAAGCACTAAGGTTGACCAAAGAGCTTAACGAGAAGCTCAAACGGGTGGAGACCTTACTTCATCATCTTGAGAAGTGGACTACCTCATGAACTACGTTGTCACCAGGAATACAAAATCCTACCGAGACGACGTAATCGCCACTGAGCAGATAGAAGCACCGGCCGCAGGGTTCGCTAAACCCAGTGATTTTCAAGGGCCTGCTTCGAGTAACACCGCAATTATTAAGTAGAACAACATTCAAATTCAGCTTTTAACACAAATAGCTGAGACTTTGCACGACATTCAGTCAGACCTGAAGACAATCATTGAGCAAACAAAGGAAGGTACATCTGCAGCTCAATTACCAGATTCCTTAATATCTAGTCTTCAAAAATTATCCCTAGGGTCAGCAGACATGCCCAGGGAAGGAAAAGGAGTACTCCACGTATTCAAAGATCCTTACAAAAAGGAATAAAAGGAGAAGCTGAAGTAAAATGCCAACCCGACCAGCACATACGGTCACGAAGCAGGCTTCCCAGCAAACTCCATTATTTGAGAATCAGATCCGAGAGTACCGGAGAAATCATAGAAGGTTACATAACGCTCGACAACTTGGACGACGACTGAGCAGAAGGATAACGGGTGGACCATCCACATCAACCACCCTAGAACAACAAATTGACCCACAAGCACAGCTACAACTCTCTATGCAACAAAGGGCGTCAATTGTACCTGCCAAAGCCTTATACCACTCTAGAGCAGATGATGTACACCACAGAGTCTATGTACATCGCTCAAAAGAAGCAATCTTGGTAGCAGACGGAACCCAGCAAGATCGGGCTTTCATCCAGGAAGAAAGCTTCAACCAGCTACAACGTAGCAGAATGCAGTACATCCACATTGGGGTATTACAGGTACATATCCAAATCCTACATAGACAGGAGGAGGGTACTATGACATTAATTGTCTTTAGAGACAACAGGTGACTAGGCGACTAGGCCATACTGGCCACAATAAAAATAGACCTAACAAAAGGTAGCCAACTGATCTACGTCATTCCTAATATTATGCTAATAATTGGGGATTTTTATAGAAACATATAGATGTCTATATTGACAAGAGATTACGAACAATGGCAAAATGCAGAAGCAAACCTGCTAATAACTCGAGACCTTGTTGGAAGATTATCCAACACACCAAATGTCGGTTTTGCATATGAAGTTCAAGGCGTCGTAGACTACCTGACCAGCCATGGCGTACGCGCCCTTCCGGGACGACGCTATTCCACAGCATCTCTGCAAGGTTTCAGTTGGATTTTACGTCCAACACAGATTGTGATTCCTATGCAACCTTCAGAAGTAAACAGCCATAACCTTATTGATTGGCGGATTTCACTCAGTTTTGACAACTATCTTGTTGCACCAATAGCAAGACCAGCAAGGTTCAACTGGCAAGATCATGAGGTTGAAAGTGATGAAGAAGAGATACAGACACATTCCTTGGCGGTACTAACCCAATGAGCACCCGACTTCTTCTTTTCCCTCTATATAAGAATAACTCATAACTCTTCGCAAAGCATTCAAGCTTCATTTGAGCTTTACTTAGAGCGTTTTTCAAGAGTTCTCAGAGTTCTTCTTGTAAGTCCTTGTATCTTGTGTTTTCAATAACATGCTTACTTAAGTTCTTTTAAGATCAAGATAAGACAGGAAGGCTGATTCTAATTTTCATATTACATAATGCTTTTCTTTACTTTTAAAAATTTATCATTATTTATCTTTGTCACAAAGGGCTGCTTATTATTCTTGCTTATAATTTTTTTAAATTAAATATAAATAAAATAATAATAAAAAATTTAATATACTAGCATAAAAGTATTCATATAATTAATTTCACTTAGTGAAATAAAAAGGTTAGTTATTATTGTTTATCAAATTGGATCCTTAAATGAAATTTTAAAATATATTTAAATATGGATTTCTTAATAAACCGTTCGTTGGTGGCCTGCGAATCTGTGATGGACTCTTGGATCCGCTCAGTTTTGGGCTTAAAAATATTTTTTAATTAAATATTGGATCATCGCCTCTCGTTTGTATACCTTCGACTGTAAGAAAAATCCTAATTGGAAAGTTTTAAAATTGCTCACAAAGTTTTGCAAACTTTTTTGAAAGGCACTCAATTGTTTCAAAATATCAAATTGGCCCTGAAAAAATGAATACGAGAAGAGCTTCGATAAGCAAGTGACTGATTATTAGACACTAAAAAATGCAAAGCTTTACTCATGGAATATATGTTATTTTTGTCATATTAAAAATTATTAAAGGAGAATGGGTTCATTATCGTTACCTAATCAATATATTATTACTGATGAGTGATGACGTACTAGGAGCCGCTCCTCTTTCTCTCTTTCTTCTTGGAAATGCGACAGAGTCCTCTAGTTAGCCCGAACTATGCGGCATGCGAATCCAAGTGTGTTAGTGGAGGTTGACGTTGTTGGCGTGATCTCTTTGATGATTAAGTCAACTCCAAGTAAAAAAAGGGATGTCGGAGATTAAGGCCCAAAAAAAATTCGTTCAATTGAAATTCTTTTATAGTCTAAGAATCGCTGTAGTTGATATACAGATTTGTTGGGATTGACGCTTTAGAGATTGCCGGTCGATATACGAGACCAAGACGTGACCCGATTAAATTTACTCGTATTGTATTAATTATCTAGTGAATTAATATTAATTATAAATTTAAAAGAGGTAAAAGTCCTTCACTCATAATCTTGAGTGTCATTATTTGTGTTCGATGTTGCTAAGCCTTGTCTCTAGCGTGCAAAATTATAATATGTTAGGCACTAGTTGGTAATTCTTTTAGAAGTAAGGAAGAAGGAGATAATTTCATTTTGAGGGGCGTTTCATATATTTTTTAAAAGTTGTAGGGCCATTTCAAATATTTAAAAAATTTCTCGGAGCATTTTGAGATTTCCCTCAAGTTTATATATTCTCACATCCGGTGACGCGACGCGGTCGTGATCGCGACGGAAATATGGCGACGGGGAACTCGATGCTGGCGGTGCCGGACAAGAAGACAACCGCCGTTGACCTCTACCACCCGCTCCGCCACTACATCGCCGTCGCTTTCGGCGAGCGCGAGGCCCAGGAGGCAGAGGACGACCTCAACGCCATCTGGCGGCTCCGCCTCGACCTCGAAAAGCCCATCGAAGCCGCCGCCTCCGATCTCCGTCGCGATCTCCTCCTCACCTACTACCGCGCCCTCGCCTCCATCGAGCCACGCTTCCCCATATCCCCCGACCCCACCCACGTCCACTCCCTCACCTTCACCTGGTTCGACGCCTTCAAGCCCTCCAAGAAGGTTGCGCAGACGTCTATACACCTCGAGAAGGCGGCAATCATTTTCAATCTAGGCTCCGTCTACAGCCAGATCGCCCTCTCGGCGAACCGCACGGACGCTGCGGGCCTCAAGCAGGCCTGCAACGCTTTTCAGAGCGCGGCGGGGGCGTTTGCCTATCTCCGGGATAACGCGGCTGCTAGGGTTTCTTCCACCGGTGGGGTAACCGTTGATCTCTCAGTGGAATGCGCCTGGATGCTGGAGAAGCTAATGCTGGCGCAGGCACAGGAATGCTTCTTTGAGAAGGTTATTGGGGACGCCAAGCCCCCAGCACTCTGTTCCAAAGTCGCGCGCCAGGTAACAAAAGCTTGTGGTTTATTGTGCTTTGCTCTCCCATTGTGCATTTTAATTGTTCTTTGCCCTCGCTATTGTTGCTTTCATCGATCAAAATATTCGTTAGTTGCGGGTTTAAATTGCTTCTTTGTAAAATTAAATATATGTTTTGTTTTTCCCCTCGCAAGTTTCTAATTCAATTTAATCAAATGATTATGGCAACTAAATCATAGTAACTACCAAGTAAATTGTCATAGAATGTCCGCTCTATTTCTGATTCCCTAGTTGATTATCTAAATATGGTTGTTGAAATGTTTCTGGAAGTTGATATTCTTTGATCATTTTTCTAAAATATTTCTTTCTTGCTATTCTTTTCGTAGATACTGTATGTTATCCTAGAATTCTTACCAAAAATGCAAACTTTAATCTGATTGTTCCATGTCAGAGACTCAGAAACAGCTAATTTTGCTCCCAAAGCTAGAATGACGAATTTTGGCTTGCTTGATGTTCCGCTCACTTAAAGTTATTTATTTATTTGTTTTCATTGAAAATTTGCTTGCAAATTGCTGTTGATTTGATCCCTGGGCCTTTTTCTAAACAAAGCAGTGTCTCTGCCACTCAGCCAGTGATATATTTGATCATTCTCTCAAAATTTGAGCTTAATATTACTCTGTGATTACTTTATACTATCATACCAGGTTGGCCTCTACTACGAGGAAGCTTATGCTGTGCTTAATTCGCCACCACTCAACCAGCACTTTGATCGTTCTTGGATCGCTCATGTGCAATCTAAGGCAGCGCAATTTTATGCAGAAGCCAGCTATAGATGCTCTTTGGATCTTCATGATAAGGAAGAAATTGCCGAAGAGATTTGTCGGTTGAGGACTGCGATAAATGCTCTTGCTGATGCCAAGAAATATTCAAGGGGTGTTGCCCAACCTTTGCTTGATGCTGTTAACAAACTGGAGACCAAAATGACCAGGAACCTGGAGAGAGCTATTAAGGAGAACGAACAGGTTTATCTCATGCGGGTTCCAGATGCAAGTTCTTTGGCTCCTTTGTCTTCAGCCTCTCTTGTCAAGCCAATGCCATTGGCAGAAGTTTTAGATGCTAGCAAGGAGGGACTATTCTCAAGGCTTGTTCCAGACAACGACACAAAGGCTCTCTCTAAGTACACAGACATTGTTGATGGCATTATTCGGATGCAAGCAGAGAAGTTACAGCAAGCCAGTGAGATAGCAAGAGTTAGACTCAAAGAAATGGGTCTACCAGATTCTATCTTAGCATTGGAAGGTAGCTTTGATTTGCCCTTGGATCTCAAGGAGGATGTTGAAGCTCTTCAGGTCAGGGGTGGTTCCTCTGGGCTGGAAGCTGAGTTACAACAACTCAAAGATTTGAGGAGAGTTAATCAGGGGCTCTGTATCGAGATTGAAGAGTTACTCAACAAGGAAGCTGATGAGGATGCACATTTTCGATCCCAGTTTGGTACAAAGTGGAATAGACCTCAATCAAGTATCCTGACAAAGGGTTTGCAGGACAGACTGAACAAATTTGCTGCAAACATTAAGCAAGCTATCGATAGTGATTCAAGGATAGAGAGGGCTGTCAGAGACAATTCCAGTCTGATGGCAATCCTCGACAACAAGCCGGTATGTTTGTTGTTTTCAGAAGGCAATATCTGTTTATGGAAACTTGTGTTACTTATCAAGAATTAGGATTTTTGAATGGTCTGTTCAATAAGAAAAACAAAAATGATGACCTTTTACTATCCCTTGTACTCTTTTCATTGAAGCTGAATGCTGACATGATGTGCTTGATGACTTTTAAGTTTAACTTGAGTGACAATGCCATTTCATGGTTAAGACATGATAAACAAAAATCCTTTGTATGCCATTTATGAGACAATGATATAATAGACACCTGATTTTTTTTTGTTCTCTTCAGGTTTTATTCATTACATAATAACATACTAAAGGAACAATAAATTGATTTCAGTGCCTAAATTGTGTTCTCTGTGTTATTATCTAGCAAAGCTTTGTTATTGGTTTTAATAGTGTCTGACTTTTACGTACTTAACCTCATGCAGATCATAGGATCTTGTGCTTAAACATTGCCTTTGATTTATATCTCTTTCTCTTTGGTTTCTCCATATCTTTTATAATTATTTTCTGGAATAATAATTGAACCTTATGCGTAACAAAGATTTTGTCGCTCTTCATTTATTTTGGACAATAAGCCTTGGCTCCATGATCAAGATACTCCTTTCCTATCTAGCTAACATGAATTTGTGTTGTGGAAACTTGGCTGCTCAAGACTAAGTACGTTGGTCCTCCCTAGACCCCCTACATTTTTGACAAACTAGTGTAGTTGCCACCTTTATAAGTATTCTTTTGTTTGCAATGTAATCGATCCATTTATTGTGCCTAGTAAACTGACAATTTGAATAATATGACAGATTGAATCCGCAATTCCAAATCTTGCAAGGCCAATAATGTCTCTTGATGGCAATGAAGACGCTATAGTAGGAGCACTGAAACAAAGCTTGGTAATGTATTCATTGATATCTCATTTTTGTTTGGCTCAGGATACACAACTAAGTGTGAACTAGAATTGTTAAGAGTTGGTTCCTATTTTTCTCTCTTTTTTGCTTGAGCTCCACTTACCCTATATATATGTATCTTTGGTTGTTGCTCCCACGGGCTGACGCAGTTGGTTCATGCAAGGGTATTGTTGCCAATAGGCCTGGGGTCGATTCCCAGCGGGTGTAGAATGCTCTGCTGGTTGCCTCAACCCTTCCTTGCATGCCCTGCTGTTGCTGGGCGAAGCCTCCCGTGATTTACCTCCCTTCCAGACAGTGGGAGGCCACTCTGAAGGGGCCGCCGATGTGATGGTTTCACCTTTGCTGCCAATGTATCTTTGGTTGTTTCAATTTATGTTATCTCAAGGGTAGATTGATGAAGATTTAGATACCAACAAATGCGACAACACACTCACACAATATTGGATGTTACTCCACAGCTTGTTTTACATATTTCTTAAATTTTCCAGTACTTATCAATGCTAATCGCCAAGCCCACTTGGATGTAAAAAATCATGCATAATAATGAGAATAAAAATTGCATTTCACTATATTTATTGTATTAATCATGTAATCTGAACAATAGGGGATCATTGGACATTCGAGACTCAAGGAGAAGCTGCTGAGGGTGAATTTAAGCTTTATGTCAAATAAATTTTTTCTTACCCTTGGAAATTGCTTTTTATACTTTTGTGAGTTACACCACTATGAGTCACTGAACCAGGAATTTGGGAGAATGATTAAGAGGAGAATATAAGGTAAAATATTTTTTTGGCAAATAATTTAGCTTTATGTCCCAAACACTAACGATGTATATATTTAACAAGGCTACTATTGGAGAAATATCAAGAAAAAAATTGTATAGAATTTCTAGACAACTATTTTGGTTGGAGTTAGAAAAAGAAGGGAGTATCTAATAATTATATTGATATGATATCATATATTTTGGGATGATTACTGGTATGGAACTATTGGTGACTAATGAATTTCTGTAACTATAATATCTTTAATGTATTTTATTTGTTAATTATATTAATCGGTGAGAGTTTTAGCTAAAATAAACTAAAAACTTAAATTGTGAAGACAATCTTTATGAACTATAGGTTTTAATCTGAGAAGAATCAAGAATGAATATATTAAATGTACGTTCCTCAATAAAGAAGAAAAACACAAAGAAATATTTAGATAAAAAATTCTGCAAGTATTTGAGACACGTTGGATCAATTATTCTACAATAAGGACGAACATGGAGGGATTCATAACGATATCATCCATAGGATGGATATAGGCAGGTGGTTAAATACACAGTTCTGACTAACACAACTTGTTATAGTAAGCAATATAGTTTTACATTATGTAAATTGGTAGTTTAATTTCCATATAGTGCAACCTAAACAGTTGAGACTCATGGCTTCCTGTTATGTTCTTGCCTGACTTCCCTTTTTGTAATTATTCTGCTTGCAAGTTGAAGAATTGTAAATTCTGTAGGCTAGTTATGTTATCTTTTGGTTACAGCAACATTTTGCCTAAGAATTTCATTTTTGTGTCAGAGGCAAATAGAGAATCTAGGTGCTCAGAGGGCTGGTCTGGAAGATATGTTAAAAGAGATGAAGGGAAAGGTTAGCGTTGTTTGTTTCAAGTGTATCTTTCATCTAATATCTTGATAACATGCCTACCTGATATAATTCTATGGGCAGACAGCTGGATTCATGAATCGTTGTCTTTTTGAATGATATTCAGAGGTTTTAACTTGGATTCTTATTGACAAACTAAGAACTCACAACATCTATTTCCTGGTGCATCACCTACTGTGGTTTCTCCTAGGACTATAGAAAAGATTCATTTGAAGGTAGACAAGTAGGGACGTGGTGGATACTGGAAATCACTATCACCATTTTATCGTATCACAATGATGAGCTAATAGTTTAACAAATCTTTTGAAAGAATTAATGTTTGCTACTTTGGGTAGCTTTCTTTACATATCTAGATACATTTTTACCTATTTGCAAGGTCTAAAATTGCATAATGCGTATCAGTATTGTCACCGGCCTGGTCTGACTTGTATAATTTTTCTCATATAGCATGCGATATATCATGCTTGCATACACTTATTTGTGGCAAAAGGTGACATGCTCACTCCAAGTGCCCCTCCACGCTCGTCCCAAGGCATTTGGAAGGGAGATAAATCACGGTGACCGAGTGACGTCTCCTTAGGTGGGAGGGATTTTATTTCCCAGGGGATTGTTGCCCTGGGGATTTGATCCCTGCTCTCTTGTGGCAATTTACTATCCGAGTATCAACTCGGCTATGCCCGTGGGTAGACCTGACCACGGTTCGGAACCGCCGGTTCGACGGTTCGGAACCGCCGGTTCGACGGTTCTTGGGGGATCGACCCTTAACCTTAAC
>JBBUKS010000042.1:1362812-1375916 GCA_038050645.1 Hedychium gardnerianum
ATCTGACTTCACCAATCAATCATATAGATCAACACACAATATACCCAAAGTGTAGAAGCCACCTCGTCTCAGTTGAAGCAATTCTTCACCACCCTGTGTGCACCTAGAACTGCTTCTACTAGTAAAACACAATGCTAAGTACAGTACACTGATATACATGGCTCAATTTAGGCATAATCCACATAGAGAAATAAACAAATAAGAGAACACACACAATAAATACACAATATAATTGTAGTATTTCAAAATTTATGTCAGTTTTGATGTTGAATGAGATCATTTTATTTTATTTTTTCAATGATTACAAGTAGATTTATTAAACTTAATCGTGGTGGGCAACCCTACGAGTGTGTGTTAGACTAGTCGGATCACAATTATAAATAAGAAAAAGCTATAGCTGTTTTCATAAATTGGCCTCATCTGAGTTGAAATGAGATGGTGAGGAGTTGATTATTATTTGCATTAGATTGGGGAGTTACATGAAGATTTGCCATAACTTAGCAGTGTTCAAGGGTATTTTTTCAAATTGAGAAAATTAGGAGGCTGTAATTATATTATTCTACTTTGATGAGCGCCTAGGCAAACCCTTTAGATTCTTCCTCCTTTCCCAAATTTTCCTCCTCACCCTCCCCATAGCCAGAATTGATTTCTAAGAAAGAAAAACCAAGCATGTGGTGGTGGTCTCTCTCTCTTTTGAGGCACATGGCTGGGCTTTGTGGTGGATGACGATCACTTCATTGATTATGGATCTTCATCATACCATAAAAGTATGCTGAATTTTAATTTAGTGGCAAAGAAACCTCTTATAACATATATGTTTCATAATTATGGAGGACACTCAAGGCAAATCGGAACCACTCTAAGTTCTAAAGCACAAGGTGGGTATGGTTCTCATTGGGGGGCAAGTTGTTACTTGATGTAGTTATCATATCATGCATGTTCACACTGGCATCAGCCTAGTACAAATTTGGTTGGCCCTATTCATAAGAAGGCATTGACCTAATATTTATTATAGTATTGACCTATCAAATCTAAAGGGTGTCAACTCTAATACATGTTTTAAAGTTTAGCCAGGAATACACATTGTTATTACTATCATGCATTTGTTGCTTTGTCAATTTATTATCTAACAAACAATGCAGGTGAAAACAATATGAAGATTGATCGGGTGTTAAATGCTTATTTTGCTTGTGATACATTAACTACATGTTTAAGATGAATCACTCCTATGTAAGTGGAATGTTAGATTAGAATTTGATAAGTCCAGTTACACTACTTATAAGCTGTAATCGATGGTGTTATGTGAACCGTATAATAGACTAGAAATGTGTATGTTCACCATGTCATTTGAATTTCCATGGATATTAGAACTAATACCCCATGTGGGAGAGAGCACAAAGCCATAGAAAGTTTGGAGATGGTAAAGTGCAGTGCCAACAAGTCCTTTCTTTGATACTTATTAGT
The DNA here is from genome assembly GCA_038050645.1 of Hedychium gardnerianum. NCBI lineage: Eukaryota > Viridiplantae > Streptophyta > Magnoliopsida > Zingiberales > Zingiberaceae > Hedychium > Hedychium gardnerianum. Next base: position 1,364,277 of record JBBUKS010000042.1, read on the forward strand.
TTTTTTGGGGTGCCATCACGGTATAAGAGTTGGTATCTAAAAATGAAGACTTAGTAAATCTTGTCTTGTCCTTGATGGATTTGGTTTTCAATTATTTTGATGTGCATGGACCTGTTATACAATGTTTTAATGGATTATAAATCCTTATTTAACTATCATTGCTAGCTTGTCTTATTAAATTGTTAAGAGTGTAAGTGGTCATTACAACCAAGTTTGATTCATGGTAAGTTCTGTTATTGTTAGTAAAATGTTGAAATACATTAGAGATGTTATTATTCTACCTCATTTTAAGTATTTGATGTTTGTTGACTGATATTGTAGTGTAATTGTATGTAAAACCATACAATTTCATCCCAATAACCAGTGTTGATCAACACTTTTCTCTAAAAAGAAAGTCGGTCAACCAACATTGCCTAAATTGGTCAATACACTTCTCTAGCAAGCATTGTTAGTCGACCAAATATCATTCTTGATCAACCAAACCCAAGCCAAGTCAACCAAAGGTATTTATTTGGTCAATCAAACCCCTGTTTCTCTAATCTAAATTCTGTAAGGTGTCATTTCAAGGTGTTACAAAAATGTCCAATACCATTCTAAAGTGAGTTCTCACTCTCAAACACAAACAGATAGAGAGATATATTGATAAAACCACATCTCAAGTGCTCTTAGGTCCTAGAAACATACCAGAAAATGATGGGGAAAAGGGCATGTTCTCCCAACATCTTTAGCCCTCAAGAACTTACAAGATTCCAGAACCATAGCCAATAGTTCCTGAGATAGTCGAAACCATTGGATTCTTCCTAATGTTAACCTCCATTTGCCAAACCCTAAGAGGAAAACAAATAAATCAATAAAAATTATACACACTGGGAACCTCTTAAAAATTGGTTACTATAAGTTCAGCAGTCAACCTGTATTCACCACTCCACCTCATGGACTGACATGCTTAGTTGCAACACACCCATTCCTAGATAACATGATGGTTGTCATGCACATAGGTTTTATTAAATGCACTGTCACTTAAGCTCATCTCATGTGTCTTAGGGATGTCATTAGATATTAAAGGTTGTGTGGATTCACTTCCCATAAACTTCTGTAGATTCTCACTAGCTATCCAATAATGGTACTATAAATCTAGCTAGCCCAATCACATTTGATTCCTTCAAAGCTTTAGAGCAAAGGACACATACCCAAACATGTGTTGCACTACTCCAAGTAATCACAATCCAACTGATTAGACATCTTGAACCTCCATTTGTATGTTATCCTCCAAACTTAAGTTCTTGGTCACATTTGCATCGAAGCATTCAAAATCTCTCCCTATGCATTTGAAGAATGTGTATTCTTCACCTTTAAGATAACAAAGGCAATAGCATTTCCCTTAGCCTTGGCTATTAGCACATTATACTAAGAAATGAACTTTTTCTAAGGGTGATTCTCTCTAAAAGTAACCATATATCATTTTCTAAGGCTACGATTTGTGTGTGCTATTTATTTTATTTTGTGTTTGTTATTTTGCCCACTACGTACTAATCTAATTGAAGGCAAACATGAAAGTAAGTACAAAATTTGATTCACGCCTATTCATCCCCCTCTAATCGCACTGCACGATACTATAATTGGTATCAAAATGGAGTTGACTTTTAATCGGACTAACCACCAAAAAACCACGACACTAGAGAGAGAAGAAGAATATCCAGAGCAATAGAGTCTACGACATTAGAGGGTGCCACCACCATTCGAATTGGGTGGCTTCAACCAATGGAGATCGTGGATGGAGATTTTTTTGCAGGTGAACAATGAGGACAGGTTTGCCTTGAGGAAGAGCTTTGAAGCTCCTAAGGACAAGAATAGAATAGTCCTCAACAAGGAAAAGTGGACCGAGGAACAAGGTAAGTAAATTATCAATTAATATTTTACCGAATAAAATTTTGTGTCAAATAGGTGAGTATAAGGATGCACATCAGCTATGGACCAAGTTGACCAAGCTTCATGAGGATCCTCTATCAACACAAGAATGAGCCCAAGGAAAGGAGTCTATTGATCCAAGAGCAAATCAACTCAAAGGTTGAAAGGTGCTCAATAACTGAGGTGGGACACAAGAAACTATCGACCTCATCATCTGAAAATGAGAAGAAAAAGAACTCATTAACACTAGAGCAACTAAAAGCCTCAATCTCAAGGATCATAGAAGAGGAAGCATACACATCTCTGACCCTTTTGAGAATTGAGGATTGGTGGGGAGAGTTCTACCATTTTGACAATTAAGGATTCTGCAAGTATAAAAAGTTCATTTAATAATAATAAAGAATACATTGTATACTTTGAGTGCGGGAAAAAAGGAAACTACAAGAGTAGGTGTTCAACATTGAGGAAGGTAAAAGAGATGCCTAAGGAATCCACACCTTCAGTATAGAAGGGAAAAGAGAACATAGTATGTTTTGTGTGTAAGGAGAAAGGACACTACTCCGAACCAATGTCCAAGGAGACCCAAGAAGGACATGAAAGGAAACTCAAATTCGGGGAGGCTCGTGAGGTAAAATTTAGATGTATCGTTTAGTTTTCTTGCAATTTATAATACTATCCTTTATGATCATGATAAAGAATATGCTAATGTAAATATTTATGATTTTGATAAGAAGCATGCTAGTAAATTAGAAAATGGAATATTTTATAATTTAAATGCTTCATATGATAGTGATAACATAAATTTTAAAAAATTACATAATGTAAATGAAAATTCTAGAATTACAATTTAGAAAAAGAAAATGAAATTTTAATAACAAGAATTGATAACTTAGAAAAGACCCTAGAAAAATAATAGATAAGTTTAAGACACAAATCCTAGGTCTAGGAAGACCAGAATCATACAAAAACAAAAAAAAAAACTTGGGATGCAAGCTAAGCCAAAGAATAGTATATCAACATATGACAAGGTTCCTCTTTATTATTAACTAAGGAAAAGCCTCTAGGTTTAGAAGTAGTAACAAGGTAATAAGGGTGGTCATCCCTAAAGTCAATGAGACCGCCATAGTCAATACTTCTAAAAAGCCTAGAAGGGTAATTAAAAAGGTATATGAAGAGGTCATCCTTAGTGAGTACCTAGTAAATCCAAGAAGCTCAAATATGTATTGGATTTCTAGGAGTGATTCATCTACACTAAATGGGTATACATTTGTGTCAAAATTAGGGTTTTAGTACGTTTGAGGGAGTAAATGCAATGTGTCAAATTTTGTAGTTGACATATTATTAGAAATTGAAGCATATATAGGATTTGATATGTCATTTTCTTTTCCATAATATGCATGCTTTTGATACTTATCATGCCATGCTACTCATGTTTTCATTATAACTTGCATGACATCATGCTTTGTCTCTAACCATGCTCTATTTTCTATGCTCATAATGCTTAACTTGCTTACTTTTTGATCTCTTAAAAATTAACACATAAAAATGATCATTTATATCGCATTGTTCATGAATGGGTACATGAAAAAGAAAAATGGGTACATGTTGCTTATCCTATGATTTCTATAGTTTCTGCCATGATAAATTTTTATTTCATGAAAAATTGAAATATGTATTTTGTTCCATGTTCACCTATGTGTTACATGTAATGACGTCAATTGACATCCTAGGTTGGGAGGTCAATTGAGATTGTCATAGGTAGATATGCATGATTAACTAGTGTAGGGAGAAACATTGATATATCATATCATTAGTTTTCAAAAAACTTGGTGTTATCTGTCTCATGGTGAAGGACACTACTAGTGATTTTAAAATAAAGTTTTGGTTACATTGAAAGGTTCAATGGTTTCCAACTTTATGCAAAATTTGAAAATTAAGGTGTATTTTCTTACATATATAATTTCTTTATGATTTGTCATGAATTCAATAAAATGATTTATGATTTTTTTTTATTTCAAACTACTAGATAACAGTTGACTCGGTCCACTAGAGTCAACTGGAAAGACATTTCAGTCAATTGGTATAGTGACAAAAGGATTCTATAGTTTCTGATACAACTGAAACTTGTTTAATCTCATCCCTAACCCTCTAGTATATTTAGGTAAGTATTAAAGGAAATTTGTTGGTGCAAACTAAGGGGAGAAGCATTGAAAAAGAAAAGATGTTTGAATAAGGGATTGAACCCTAGACCTCATAAATCCAAAATTCAATAAATATTTCTAATGATAAAAAATTTGGGGGGAATATTAGAAAGGTCATTGATAAAGAAAATTGATAGTACGATAAATAAGGAGGAGACCCTTAGTTTAGAAGTATGTTTTAAGGGCGAAGTCCTTTTTAAAGGTACTCGATTGACTATGATTTGGGGAGATGCATTTCCTTAGAAGAAGAGTGACTTCCTTAGATTAAGGAAAGGAATTAAGAGATGGTTGGAAAGGAGGGAGGGACTCATCTTGTTGAAATGATAGCCTCAAGGTTGAGTTTCACATAAATTTCTAAAGGGAGAGGATAGAAGGTAGGTAACTTTCATAAAGATTTTGTCTAGATTGTTAGTTTTTGAATCAAAAAGGTTATGAGAGCCTTTTTGATGTATGTCAAAGAAGGAGAATAAAAGGTTTAAGTTAGAAAATCCTTATTTAAGTTTTGGCATTAGAAATTGTTCGGGGGAAAAGAAAGCTTTAAGTTAGAAATTCTTCATTTAAGATATTCGTACAGGATATGGAAAGTTGGGATAAGGATTAAGCATAATTTAAATATATTGTCAAACATCAAAAAGAGGAAATTATTGATGCAATCGGCCCCGATCAAGGTTCAGGGTTTTGATGTTTGAGCAATATGGTTAAATATGTTAAGTTGTTGAAGAAATCCAAGTGGATCAAGTAGACTAAACACTTGGCATTGGTTAAAAGACCAATAGGTATTGGTAGAAGTCGAACATCCAAGTCAGTCTCGGACACTTAGCAATAAGAAGTCCAACCAATCTTGACAAGAGAGGAATTCTAGGTAGGTCCAGAAGAGTGAACTCTAGGCAAGTGTGGAACTCCTGAGAAAGTGAACTCAATGGAAGTGGAAGTCATAGGCAGTGGAAGTCTTGGTTGGAGAAGTGAACTCTATGCAAGTAGAAGTCCTCACAATGAGAATGGGAAAAGAAAATTTTATTAGTGTGGCTAGACAAGTGGAAGTCCTGGTGATGAGACTGGACAAGGAAAAGATTTGACAGGTTAAGATTAGATGAATACAAGGGAAGGGTGAAGTCCTAGGGACAAGGAGTCTTTAGGCATGGGAAGTCCTAGTAAATCGAGGTTGACATATACTAGGCAATGAGTGAATGCCTGGAGATATATAGTCTCTTGACACTACACATATTCGGTTCAATCAACTAGTAAAGGAGTTTCAGTCAACTAATGAGTGCCAAACTATAAAGTTTTAATTTGAATGAATTTGGGGTATGATAAGTCAACTAACGATGTCCTAGCAATCGATTTTGCAATTGACTCGAGCTAAAATCAAAATGAACAGAATGTTTCTAAGTTCTGGATGTAAACCTAGTTGACTAAAGATAGCATTCTAATCGACTAGGATGGATAGACGACTAAAAGTAGCATTGTATTCCACTAAAGACTTTGTCAACAAATGACATGGACAGCCAAAGCAAATAATTCAGTCAAAGTTTTATCTAGTTCCAATCGACTAACAGTGAAATACCAACCAATTAGCTGAAGAATAAGTCCAACTACAAACGAACCAGGCCATATGTCATGGACCAATCGAATGATGAATTATTTCTAGTCAACTAACGATTGGCAATTGACACATGTTAAAGTACTGATGGCTCATGAACAACAAATGTATAAAAGTAGATCTTATGGAGATTTCAGTACTAATGTTCGTTTTGATTCCAAGGATAGTAAGGATAGTGATACTGCATTCTAAGGCCGCCGTGAGCAATGTACAATAATCTAACCAAAAGAATAACCATTTCAGTTATGTTTATAAACTTCAATTATTTTCATTTTACTATTTGGTTGTACTATTGTACTTTTGTATTTCTTCTTGTATTTGTTGTACAAAATAATTTCAAATAAAAACCAAGGTAAATCAAATAAAAGTTATGATACTTAAATTAAGAAACTGGAACAGTTCTTAAATAAATGCACCAGTTCCAATTAACAAACTAGCAATTTGGTAGCATTCAAAATGATCATAATAGGAAAAAGCAATTTCTTCAATCTTGTTTGTATGAATACAATATGGTAATTTTCCAAAATAAAATTTGGAAAATTAGATTTAAAGAAATACGATTTAAAAAAAAGATCTAGGGAAAATGTGATATTTATTGATTGTTGCTTGTGCCTACACCAATATAAATTTTATACAGGCCTCCTACATAAAGATCTCCAAGGAAGGTTCCTTCTTTACCATCCATCGTGATCAAATTTGTCTTAACAATTAACTATTCAGTACAGAATTTAAAGAACGATAGTATATAAAAATCGTAGTAGATGAAATTTATTAAGACCGTAGTGCATGATGTAAAGAATTGTACATGATATAGAAAAAAATTGCAACATATGATGTAAAAGATCATGATAATATTATATAGAAAACCGTAGTATATAAGAGAGAAGGGCCATAACATATGGCACCCTCCATAATGTTCTCTAGACGGCAATTCACAGGTGTTTATTCCCGTTGGATTTAATCTTCTTAAGGTAGGTTTACATGCTATTTAAGATTTACGATACCGAAACCCGTTAAGTGATCTAACTAAATTATTGGGTTTCGGGTCATTGGATGTGAACCCCGTATGTGTAGAACCCTTTAGCCCGATCCGTTATCATCTATGAGCTATAACGGATTGGTTATCTATATAAGGGGAGGTCCCTAAGGGTTTAGGGCATCTTCTAAGAGATGTCTCTTGGTTCCTCATTAGACCAAGAGGATTCGGTGTCGTCACCCTTATGCCCTTGGAAAATCTCCCCCTTTGCTTCCGCTTATTCTTCTTCCTCAAGGATCTCTCTGGACGACGTTAACGACCAGGACTATGACTCTACAATCAAGTTCCTTGTCTCTTTCAGTTTATGTTCTTTATTTACTATGTCATGATTAGAAGAAACTAGATCTATGTTCTTGTTGTTCCTATTACGAATTCATACGGTATATTAGAATTCATGCGGCTTAGGATTCACGAGAATATCTATCAATTGGTATCAGAGTCATAACTCTGTTTCTTCATCGTTTTCATGGCTATTAGATTAAATTTTTCGTCAATTTATTGTTTGTATGCTAGATCAAGTTTTTCTAGTATAACACAATTTTTTATCGTCGAAAATCATATGAGAAAACCTAGGATCGACTTGGTTTTTTGTGTTTCTATAAATAATACGAAGAACGGCGGGAAATATCACTATTTGACCTAATTTTAGGTCAAATTATTATGGTGTAATCGATTGCCTTGGTCGGGCAATTAATTACCAAGCCAAAATTCATGAACAGAACTGAGCCGAATCAATTCAATTGACATCAATCGATTGCTAAATTTCGCCAATCGATTAGTGCGATTGAATTGAATACGGGATCGATTTTTAATCGATCGGAATGATCGATTTGCTGCTACCAATCGATTGAAATTTTTTTCCAATCGATTAAAAGCCTTGAGTCACGATAAAAGTTTACTATCAATCAATTAAAATGTTTTCCTAATCGATTAACAGGCTGAAATCGTGATAGACTCGATTGGAATCAATCAACTAATTGATTGCTGCTATCATGCATTAGAATGATAATTAATTGGTATTAAGTAATAATTTAATTATAGAATTTTAAGAAAGCTTTAACTTCTTAAGATGAATTCTATATATGATCTCATAGTCATATATAGTAGACTTTTAAATTAATTGTGGTAATCGATTAGTAAAATTAATCAATTCTCATATGGTATTAATCGACCAATAAGCCTAATTTTGAAGTTTTAAGACTGATTAAGTACTTTTCTGTTCGGTTAAAGTTTCTAGAAATTTTTTAGGTCTATCTACACAACGTGCTACTAAGTTGAACTATAGTGTCGGTCCAAAGGAAGATATCTTAGATAGATTTAGTGCATTTTTTATTGGTAGATGTATATCTATGCTAAGAGTAATCGACTCAAAGGAAAGTTACTTTTATGTCAGATATATGCTCAAGGTAGCCTACAACTATAGAGTAGAATTTATTTTTATTTAGATCATGCATAAAATATGTCAGCCCAAAGGAAGACATATTACATGGTAGATTAAATTTGTTGTAAGCTATGGACCAATAAATAACTCATATAAGTGTCGAATTATGCGCATAATGGATCGGCCCAAAAGAAGGCTCAATATGTGATCAATTAAAGTTTGAGTTATATTAGAGAGTACCGCTAACAATATATTTTAGTCCACAGAGTAAAATGCAATGTTGTATTTGGTATCTTATAAAGAGTTCATTTATATGCATTTAAAATTTTATTTTATTTGCATAATCTTATGTTTTATTTACACATGTTTTTGGCTTTTAATTAAATCGTGAGCTTAAATAAATTTCTCTCTTAAATTTCAGTGCAATTTGTAACTACCAGTATTAATAACATTTCCACACTAACTGGTACAAATTTTACTGAATGAAAAGAATACGTGATCGTAGTCTTAGGCTGCATGGACTTAGACTATGCATTAAAGAACGATCGTCCCGCACCTCTGACCAGTGCTAGCACTGTAGAGTATAAGGCTAAATTTTAGCTGAGGAAATGATCAAATCACATGAGTCTGTATCATGAAACTTTTCACACCGACACCAATAAAGGGCACAATAACTAAGGGAGAGGATGCTAAGAGTTTCTTGAACCAATTGGCAGAAAGATTCACCTCAAATGAAAAGGTCGAGACTATCACACTTCTTACGAAGTTGGTAACTATGTGGTATACTGGTAAAGGAAATATAAGAGAGTATATTATGGAGATATCCAATATAGCAACAAGTCTGAAAATACTAAAACTCGACATGTTTGAAGGCATGTTAGTGCATTTCATTTTGATATCTCCGCTTGCACGATTCACTCCTTTTAAGATTTCATATAATACTTAAAAGAAAAAGTGGACATTAAATGAGTCTATTGCTTAATGTGTGTAAGAAGAGGCGAGACTAAAAATTGAGACATCTGAGAGTGCTCACTTAGCATCCGGTTCTCAAAGTGCGAGCAAAAAATGAAAGAGGATCAACAATAAAGGAAAAGGAAAACAAACTGTAGTTTCTAGGGGCAATGGCCATAAGGAGCACAAGAAGCGGGATAAGAAGTCTACTTGTTCCTTCTGCAAGAAGAAGGGTCATATGAAGAAAGACTGTCCCAAGTACGCCAACTGGCGTGTAAAGAAGGGTAAACTTCTCAACTATGTTAGTTCAAAATTCAATTTAGCAATTGTACCCACTGACACTTGGTGGATAGATTTTGGTGATACTATTCATAAGTGTCACTATGTAAGGTTATCTCAGGAGACGACTTCCTCTTGATGATGAAAGATACATCTATACTGGGAATGAAAAGAAGGCTACAGTCGAGTCTATTGATGTTTTTAGGCTTTATCTAAGAACTGATGTCTATTTGGATTTAAAAAATACTTTTATTGTACCGTCTTTCAGACGGAACTTAATTTCAATTTCTTGTTTAGACAAATCAGGTTATTCTTGTTTAGACAAATCAGGTTATTCTTGTTCATTTAGAAATGGAATATTTAGTATTTTCTTTAATTCAATTATGATTGGCAATGATTCTTTAGTTGATAAGCTTTATAAATTAAACACCATAACTCTTACTGTTGACAACATTATTATGCATAGTATAGGTACGAAACAAAAATTGACTGACGAGAATTCGTCCATATTGTGGCATAGGCGTTTAGGATATATATCCAGACAACGCCTAGAAAGGTTAATGTCACATGAAATTTTTGATTCCCTTGACATATCAGACTTTGATGTCTGCATTGAGTGTGTTAAGGGGAAAACAACTAACAAAAAGAATAATGGAGCAAATCATTGTAGTGATGTTTTAGAGTTGATACATACAGATGTTTGTGGATCATTCCCTAAGGCATCTTGGAATGGTCAAACATATATTATCATCTTCATAGATGACTACTCTCGATTTGGCTATCTGTATCTTATTCATGAGAAGTCACAATCGTTGGACATGTTCAAAATTTTTAAAGCCGAAGTTGAACTTCAACTAGGTAAGAAAATTAAAGCGGTCCAATCCGACCGTGGAGGTGAATATTACGATCGATATGATGGATCAAGTGAACAACGTCCAAGACCTTTTATAAAATACCTTACTGAGTGTGAGATTGTACCTTAATATACCATGTTTGGTACACCCAGTCAGAATGGTGTAGCTGAGAGATTAATCGTACCCTAAAAGATATGATAAGAAGTATGATGACTTTTACTTTTTTTACCGGAGTCTTTTTGGGGTGAGACACTCAAGACTATAATTTACCTGCTTAATAGAGTACCTAGTAAGGTAGTAACTAAAATCTCATACGAGATGTGGACGAGTAAGAAACCTAGCATTAGGCATTTATACGTCTGGAGTTGTCCAGCTGAGACTAGACCTTATAAGACTAATGAAAAGAAACTGGACTCAATAACAGTTAGTTATAATTTTGTAGGTTATTCTAAGAAGTCAAGTGGTTATAAATTTTATGATCCCTCTAATAGATCCTTCTTCGAAATGAGAAACGTCAAATTCATAGAGGACAGTGGAAGTACTAAGGTTAGGAAAGTATCTTTTGAGGAAAACGTTAGCGATCCTCCTGTGGTCACTACTAGTGCAATAGGTACAGGTATAGTTATCATACCTTACATTATAAATATTGTACATCCAGTGGGAGTAATGAACCAAGATATTCTCGTATTATCTTCAATGCAATAAGAGGAACCTACCACTGAGATTGAGATACTAAGCAGATACCTCAACCTTCTCAACCACAAGTGTCTTTAAGGTGATCCACAAGGGAAAGGAAAATCACGACTTCTCGTGATTATATTTATCTCCAAGAGCATGATTTTGACATAAGGTTGGAAAGTGATCCTGCATCTTTCCAGGATGTCAAACAATGCTCTAACCCTGAAAGGTGGATTAACGTCATGCAAGAAGAGTTAAAGTATATGACAGATAATAACGTTTGAGAACTTGTCAAATTGGCTGAAGGTAAGAAATCCGTTGGTTGCAAATGAATATTTAAAATCAAATGGGATTCAAGGGACAATATCGAAAAGTATAAAGCTCGTCTTGTTGCCAAGGGATTCTTTCAGAAGGAAGACATTTATTATAAGGAGACTTTCTCACCTAAAGGTAAGAAATCCGTTGGTTGCAAATGAATATTTAAAACCAAACGGGATTCAAGGGGCAATATCAAAAATTATAAGACTCGTCTTGTTGCCAAGGGATTCACTCAAAAGGAAGATATTTATTATAAGGAGAATTTCTCACATGTGTCAACGAAAGACTCTCTTGGGATAATTATGACACTTGTAACTCATTATGATTTGGAGTTATATCAAATGGACGTAAAGACTACATTCCTCAATGGAGACATTGAGGAGTCTATATATATGGTGCAACCAGAGAACTTTGAGTCTGAGGACTCAAAACAC
>JBBUKS010000042.1:1380014-1392067 GCA_038050645.1 Hedychium gardnerianum
TAACACCAATAGATCATATTAATCACTAACATCAAAACTTTCAAAAGAATAAAGGAGATATAACTACTTCATAAACTGCTTTAAGATTTAGTAACATCTTAACATATATTTACATGGAAAATGATAAATCTTATTTTGAGTTTGACCCTAATTGAACAGATGCACTAATTTGCGAGTCTCCTTCCTTTCCTAGCTAAGTTGACAAATCTATTAGTTGTGACCCGAAAGTAACCGATCAGGCGATGAGAAAACATTGTGATGATCACACATGTTAGAATTATTCTGGTTGAATGATACAATTTTCTCATTTTCTTAAAAAAGTTGGTTCACTCATCAGTTCAGTTCATCACTGTGTTGTGGCATGTGAAAACAACAACTACATAGAGTTTGCTCAAACTGATTCATTCGTGACACAGTCAAACAATGAAAACACGAGACGAAAATTGTGTACCAAATTAGAGAATAACATTACAAGAGGAAAATAGTTGTGCGTCGATGATTACCTTGATGGAGATGTTGTCATTGTGCTTTTTCAATATGTCCAGAAGAACTCTAGTTCAATACCCTCTATAATTTAACAGGCCAAGATCGAACAACGGTCTCTCTGGTTGCCAACTTTACCTTCCTTTTTTGAAAGTTCATAGGCTGCTCAAGTTTAACAAACTTTGATTAGAAAAATCAAGATTGATATTGAAAAATATAGTAATAACTAAAACACACTTAACATGAATTCATATAAGAATTCAAGTCCATGTGACCAAAATATTTCATATGATAAAAGAATCATAATTGAACCCCAAAAGATTATCACTCTCGTACATAGAATAGTATCTGAATAGAAGTTATGCTGATTTTCTATAAGATTCAAAATATAAACAGTAAAAGTTGATTTTTTTTTCAAAGAGGAAAGCACTTTAAATCAATTGAAGTGTATTTCAAAAGACATTTAAAAAATAATGTTATTGATTGTGCATGTATCAATTAATGAATTTTCTTTTAGTGTTCTATGAGAGGCCTAGCGTTTGTAGTCCAATGATTGCAAATTCTTTGTGCAAAAGGAATATTAATTACACCAAGAATTGATTAAATAATGTAACAATAATTTTTAATATGACAAAACAAAGGAACGATTTTGTGTGGCTTATCTAAGGAAAAAAGAGAAGTATTCATAATTATCTAACGTTGGTATGTCACTCTGCTATTTTTACTTAGGTAAATGAAGTATTTTAAGTGAAACAGAGGAAAGAAATGAACTGTAGTATCAAGTACATGCCATTTTCTTGATTACTTGGATAGAACCAAAGGAAAGGAATTATATAATATAATTACTTGTTTGTGTTCATTACATGCTAAATATAAATAATTTCATCTCCTTTCATTCCTACCACAATCCAAGTATAGCCACATTCAAGATACAACCGCAAAAAGAAACGACTTGATGTTAAAGAATGAATAGAAAAACAGGCCAATTATTGTATGTAGATGAACAATTAGTCAAATATTTGAGATAAACTGAAGATAGTGTTAGGCTTAATACCTAAGATTCAAAAAATTATATGCCTCTGCATTAATCGAACCCTGAGCTAGTTTTAAGCACAATAATCTCTATAATCTCAAAATTCCTATATGAAAACCATAAAGCTCAGACAATAGTTGACAAACTTTACTACTTTAGAAAAGCAGTGATCAAAGTCTGCGCTGCATATTTTTTTCCACTATAGATTCTTTAGAATCAATACTCGAAAGAAAAGGAATTCATATTCAATAAGAGATATTAGTAAATACAATTCTAGTTTGAGGAAAAGAAACGAGAACTTAATTTCTCGCATTTCTTACACTCTCCCTATTATTTTCTCCAATTTTGTACCTTTATTTCCTAATTTTCTACCAATTGAAACAAAGGAATCCTCTTATGGAAGTAGAACTCCAGTTGGGCTTTTTTTCCACAAAGGTTGTTAGTTTGTTTAAAAAATATTTTAAGGGTAAAAATGAGGTGCCACCAGGTTTTTCTCCAAAGGTTTGCCAAGGATAAAAAAGAAACCCTAAAGGAATTAAATCCTCAGAATCATTCAATTGACCCTCCCAAATAAACATCGATTCTGTTCATACGTCTCATCGTAGATAGCCAAAACCCACCACCAGATTCATTCATTACAAATAGTGCTATTATAGAGTTCCAAACGATCTCGATCCTTCACAAAACTTCAAAACCCAAATCTAACCAACAAAATGGAAGAATATATACCACATAAACAATCTAAAAAGGGGTACAAAATTGAATTATCAAAAGAAGGACAGGGACGAAAGACAATCCGCACAAAAGGAGTGAACACTTACACGACATAGATCTTTGTCGCCATTGATTTAGGGATCAGCTCGGAGGCAGGGGAGAGATGGAAGAAGAACTGCTGCGAAAGGAAGATGAAGCAGTTCCACCGGCGGAAACTCCTCCCAACCTTCTATCTACCTTGCACAAAGGCTGAAGATAAAGCTATCTTCGAGATCCGATGGATGAAGGGGGTTGAAATGGAGAAAATGAAGTTAGAGAGAGTAAGCGAGGCAAGAGAAGAGCAGGAGGCTTTGGGATCGCACTGTGAAGGTGAGGCTTTGGGATCGCACTGGCGGAGTAGTTGATTTTTCGGATGAAGGGTTGTGGTTTCGGATGTATGCTTCTGAGGGTTAAGATTTTTCATTTAATTTTTTTTATGATTGCTAATGAAAGTCACACATGTGTCCAATTTTTGGCATGAGTTTTGAGGCGGGAAAAATATAACGCTTATAATTACATTGATAACGGTTAATAACCATTGTCTTATTATTACAACGACAACGATTTATGCACCGTTGTTCCAAGCGTTGTGAAAACATTCGCATTGACAACGATTCATTACACCATTGCTCCAACTGCTATTAATATTAAAAAAAAAATGCTTAAAGACAACAGTTTTGGAAAATCGTTGTAAAATGCGTTGTGATTAAAAAAAAATACGCTCCACGACAATGGATAGTGTAAAATCGTTGTCTTTTGTGTTATATGGGCGCTCAAAGACAATGATTTTGTAAAAAATCATTGTTTGTTATCAAAATCACAATGGTTTCTCTTAAAACTATTGTCTTTTATCATTTTTTGTTGTAGTGAGTGTTTTTCTATTTCTATTTCTGTTTTTATTTCTTCGGCCTTAGAAATTTCAAAAAATGCACTCACGCTATTCACCCCCCTCTAGTGCGCTTTTAATGATTGGTGCAGCCACTATTCGAGCATTTGGTTTTTGGGTTTTTAATTCTTTTTCATTTTTTTCTTCCTACACTACTAATCCAAGACCAAGTCTTGATACATTTTTTTTATTTTGTTTTTGTCATGCAAGATTTCAAGTGTCATATCAAGAAGGTTTTAGTACCGCTCAACCTCTATTATTTTCCACGAATGATTTTCCATACAAGAAGAGTCAGATGAAATATTTCTTGAAGACTCAACTAGAATTCTGGATCAACATCCAAATCAGATTCAACCTTCTAGTCAGTCGACAAACAAGGAGAACCTCTCGGATGCGACAAGTGGATGGAGAATTTCAAAAATAAAATAGAGGCCGACGCAAAGGTGACATGGATCCTTCAACGCGGACTCACAAAAGAAGAGTTAAATGGAGCCGGGCCATTCATCAATGCAAAAGACCAATGGGAGAAGTCGATCGAACTGCATGAAGGAACGTCCGACGCAAAGGTATGTAAAAGGGATTTATTATTAAATAAATTATACCAACATAACAATGCATGACGGAGAAACACTAAGTCAATTGCAAGAGAGGATCCAGGATATCCCCAATGGCCTACTTGTGATTCGACAAAATGTGGAGAATCGAGACATTGTAAGGTATGCTTTGAAAGCATTCTCGAGAAACTCTTTGTGGCCATCAATGGCCGATACTTACAAGGTTTTGCGGGATCTCTCTAAAATCAAACTTGATGAATTATTTTCAGAACTAGAATTGCATGAGTAGACTAAGACGAGCGAGACCGAGAAGAGTATGACTTTGTTTACAGGGCAACTGAAGAAAGAAACCAAGCCTAAGCCATAATCGGAGGAATTGGAATCAGACAACAACGACGAAACCGCAACCAAGTTGGTCAACCTAATATGAAAATTATTCAAGAAGAAGAAGGGACTAACAAAGTGGGAGGTCAAAAAGGTGATTTGAGCCAAAGAGAAGAAGTCTGAGTCTAATCGAACCACAATGCCCAAGTCTGAGGTAATTTGCTATGAGTGCAACTAGAAGGGGCACTACAAGGCTAAATGTCCAAGATTGAAAAAGGGTAAGAAAAAAAGGACAAAGAAAGCTCTGAAGGCAATGTGGGATGGATCTTCATCGTTAGAGGAAGAGGAAGAGCAAGTGATTCACTTGGCGATGATGGCAAGAAGCACATTCGAAATCGAGTCTGAATCAGAGTCCGAATTCGAAGTCGAGTCTCAGTCGAGCCACAAATCCTTATCCGTTTTCGAAGGTCCAAACCCCGCTATAAGTTCTAATTTGGTAGATAAATTGTTTGACATAATTAGATATTTAACACACAAATTAACCAAATATAATGTATGGGTCAAGTCGTTCCAAAAGGAGGTTCAACTCCTCGAGGAGAAAACTAACCCAAGTTCGTTAACTGATCGATTTTAGATTGGAACCTCAACTCAAGTCCAAATGCTTGAGGAAGATAACTCCAATTTGAAAGATCAAGTTAAAGGACTCAAAGGGTCATTAGAAAAGTTCGCCTCAGGATCCAAAAGTCTAAAAATGCTACATGGATTTCAAAGGACTGTGTACAACCGATCTAGACTTGGATTCAAGGCTAAAGAACAAAATAAATCATATCTGTTGTTAGTTAATAGAACTGCTAGAAATCAAGTCCAAGCATGGGTGCCCAAATCAATTTTAATTAATCACGTTGAATCAAATCAATATTGGGTCCCCAAAGATCAAGCACATTACTTAGATAGACTTTATTCGAGCTATGATCAAGGGGGAGCCAATAGAAAAAATATTTTCATAATTAGATAAATGATGTGTGTTTGATTGCTTATTTTTTTTTAATATTATGCATGCTTAGTTTGCATTACTTTACTGCTTAACTTAGGCTTAACTTAGATAAGGATATAGGTTTGGTTGGCACTTGCCTAATATAGTACCAGGGTGGGGCGAGATGATACTAAGTTACAGAAGCTTGGTCTAGGTAGTCAAGTGGGGTAAGGAGTATCTTACTTAACCTGCTTAGCTAAGTAGAACTGACTGAAGCTACCATGCTACATCCTAGACTAGTTAGACCAGACACTACAAAAAAATAGTTATTTAGGCATGAATTTTAGAGACAAATTTTTTTCGTCCCAAATTTGTAACCAATTTTGCGACAAAAACATAAATCGTCGCTAATTAACAATGAAATTAGCAACAAAAGAATTTCATTGCCAATTAGCAACAAATATTTATTCGTCACCAAATTCATTGCAGTTTGGCGATGACAAACAATATTCTGTGACGAATCTTTGATTCATCCCAGATTCAGTCAAAAAAGAAAAAAAGAAAAAATTCTTCTAAAATCGATTGATTGACTTAAAGAGCTTGGAATGACATGAAACCAGTTCATATGTGTTCCTCTAGTTCTCTTGATTATTTCTATGCCCTCAAACATCAATGTTACCCAAAATATTGAGAACAATGATTTATTTTAATACAAATTAAATTTTTTAGACACATTCATGTTAAATAAATCACTAATTTTATATTTTGGGTTAAAATTGATGTTTGAGGCTGTAGAAATAATCAAGAGAACTATACAAACATATACGAACTGATTTTATGTCATTCATAGCTTTATAGGTCAATCAACCAATTTTAGATGCTTTTATTTTTTATTTTAGAAAATTTGCGATGAATCCTCGATTCATCGCCAATCTACGATGAATCCTATACTTGTCGCAGATTGGCGACGAATAATATTGATTGGAAAAATGCTCTAAAATTAACCCGATTCCCCCCTACCCTAACCCTCCTCTCCTCTCGATGACTGGCGGCGACACGACGATCCCCTCCAACGATGATGATCTCCGGCTGGAAAGCTCCTAATCCTCTCCCTTGACTCTCTTTACTCCTCTCCGACGGGCAGCCGATCTTGGATGGGCGCTGCTTGCCTTGGCCGACCGTGGGCGGCTGCGACTGGCCTTGGCCACCCGCGAGCGGCTGGCCGCGACTGGCCTTGGCCACCCGCGAGCAGCTGGCCGCGACTTGCCTTGGCCACCCGCGAGCGGCTGGCCTTGGCCACCCGCGGGCGGCCGCGACTAGGCTTGGCCGGCCACAGGCGGACACGGCTGGCCTTGGCTGGGCTTGGCCGGCCGTGGGCGGGCATGGGCGGGCGCAAGCAGGCGAGGCTGGCCTTTGCCGATCGTGGGCGGCCGCGATTGGACTTGCCAGGCCGTGGTTGTTGCTTGGCCATCCGTGGTTGTTCGTGGCCATCTGCAACCGTCTGGGGTTGTTCGCGGTCGTCTACAGCTGTCCACGGGATCCAGGGCCATCCAGGGTTATCCGCGACCGTCCACGACTGTCATCAGCTGTCCGTGGTTGTCCACTGTTGTCAGAAGTTGTTTGCGACCATTCATGGCTGTCCCCGATTGTCCAAAGCTGTTCGTGGCTGTCCGCGGTTGTCTGTGGCTGTCCGCGACTCTTTATGGCTGTCTAGGACTATTCGTGGCTGCCCGGGGTTGTCCGTGGTTGTCCCCAACACATATATTTGTTTGTCAATCTTTAAATTTGATTTTTGATTTCATAATATTATTTGTGCAGGTTTATATTTGATGTATTTGGAGAGACACTCGTCATTGTTGACCTTTGTTAGGTATACCTACACTCTTATTGACCATTAGTGTATTGTAGTATAATGTTTTCATTAATGTATCGTCTTATGTTTTAATTTTCTTTCTATATGTGTTTCTCCATTTGTATGTGAACTGAGTACAAATTGACTATTATTGTGACACATAATAGTTTTTATTAATGTTGTGATAAATTGGAAATAGACAAAATGCAGAAAGAAAGAAATTGGATGTATAAAAAGAATTTACCTGGACGTCAGGGTTTGACTGATGAGTTTATGATTGGGTTGGAATAATTTTTGAATTTTACATCTAGTAATGTTGAGTATATGGATGGTAATAAGATAAGATGTCTGTGCAGAATGTGTCATAATGGTAAATATTTACACTGCGATAAATTTTCAGAATATCTTTGTAGATTTGGTTTTACTCCTAATTATTATAATTGGGCATGTAATGGTGAACCATTCATATCTGATAAGGATTATGGACACAACATACAAGTCTTTGTTAGTGGTAATCAGAGTTATTATGATCAATTAAATCCATATTAGAGGATGATATTTGATGTAGCGGGTCCGAATTTGATTCCTGAACATCATGGTACAAGTTATAGTTATTCTCCAATAGTTGAGCAAATGTTTACTACTTATGCATTATCGTTGGAAGATGTACAAGTACCAGGTGTTGAGGAAAATACGAATAATGAAGCATATCTCTAATTTCAAGAAGTTTTGAGTGCTACAGATGAACCATTGTGGGCTAGTTGTGACAGTCACACAAAATTATCTCTCACCGCAAGACTGTTGAATGTCAAGACTGAGCATAATGTGTCGCAAGATTATTTTAATGATTTTGTTTAAGGTATTGGAGAGACATTGCCGCGTGATCACATAATGCCCAATGATTTTTATAGTATGAAATCACTTGTGAAAGAATTAGGTCTTTCGGTGGAAAAAATTAATGTTTGCAGAGATGGTTATATGCTATATTAGGGAGATGATGAAGATGCAAAGGTTTGTAAAATTTATAATCAAGCTAGGTACAAGAGCACCAGAAGAAGTGAACAACGATGTAAATTATATAGTCAGTTATTTTATTTGCCTTTAACTCCTAGATTACAAAGACTTTATGCATCAAAGGCCACTATTGAATACATGACTTGACATGCAAATCATCAAATAGAAGAGAGGCTAATGTGTCAACCATCAAATGCAGAGGCTTGGAAAAATTTTGATAGAACATATATGGAATTTGTGAAGGAGACTCGAAGCATTAAGTTAGGTCTTTATGTTGACGGATTTGCTCCATTTGACAAATCAGGAAGAAATTATTCTTGTTGGCCAGTTATATTAACTTCGTATAATCTTTCACTTGGGATATGCATGAAAACACCATATATGTTTTTAATATTGGTTGTGTCTGACTCGCAAAATTCGAAGAAGTTAATAGAAGTTTATAAGCAACCACTGATTGTAGAGCTGAAACAACTATGAGATCAAGATTTTTTTTTGCATATGATGCTCATACTAATCAGATGTTTATAATGAAGGCTGCTCTTCTTTGGACTATAAATGACTTTTTGGCTTATGACATGCTATCAGGATGGAGTACCGCTGGGATCTTAGGATGTCCAATATGTATAGAGAGATCAAAGTTAATCATATTGAAATATGGGAAGAAGCTGAGTTAAATTCATAGACATTTTTTACTATCAAATCATAATTTTAGAAGGAATAAAGATGAATTCACTAAAAATAGAATTGAAAAAACACCTCTGTCATTGAGATTAATAGGTGAATAGATTTGTTGACGAGTGCTTAACTTTTTATCTATTATTGAAGAGCTATATGGTACAACATATGAATATGGAAGTACACATAACTAGACTAAATGGAGTATATTTTGGGATTTACCGTATTGGTATAGTCATTTGATTCATCATAATCTCGATGTAATGCATATTGCAAAAACTATTTTTGATAATCTGATAAATACAGTGATGAATATCGCCAAAAATATAAAAGACAATATGAATACAAGAGAATATATGCGACTCATTTGTAAAAGACGCACTCTTGATGTTGATAAAAGTAGTAGGGGATCAAAGCCAAAGGCAATTTACACATTGAATAAGGATCATAGACGTGTTGTTTGTGAATGGTTGAAATCATTGAGATTTCCAGATGGTTATGTCTCTAATTTAGGGAGATGTGCCAATTTGAAGGAATGTAAATTGAATGGTTTGAAAAGTTATGACTATCATATATTCATAGAAATACTCATTTCTATTACTTTTAAGGAACTCTTACCAAATTTTGCATGGGGTGCCATAAAATAGTTGAGCATTTTTTTCATGTTGGTGCTGGAAGCACCAGCTAATCGAACCTATATTTTGATAAATGACAAAGGTTCAAAGTTAAGGGTTATTGTTGTCTAATGAGTCTGACTGAGTGTGCAGGAAGCTCAAGCAGAAAGTCCTAAGGGAACTTAGGCAACGAAGTCCTGATTAAGTGGACTGGGCAAGAAGTCTTGATCAGGGAGATTGGGTAACGAAGTCCTAATCCGGGGGACTAGACAGATGTCTTGGCAGATCGAGGACACTAGGTAGAAGTACTCGACCCTAAGAGGACACCAAGCAGAAGTCTAGGAAGGTCGAGGATCGAACGTTTAGCGGAAAGTCCCGGAGGTCAAGATCGGATGCTGAGCGAAAGTCCAAACAGTCTGGAGGTTTAGATGTTTGGCAATAGGTAAACTCTCTTGAGAGGAGTAGGTGAGGATGCATTCCCCATTGAGGGAATAGTAGGCGTCAGTTCAACTTAGGATTTCACCGAAAACCCAAAAGTCAGAACCGAACAGTCCCAAGACTGTTAGAATATCATTTCTTATGTTTTATATTATATGTGCTAACTCTGTGATGCAATTACACAAGCCTGAAATTGTTGAAACAGGCGCTTGGAAGGATCCAGGTGCCTCAAGATGAACCAGGCGCTTCAAAGGGATTGAGGCACCTCAATGATCTCAACGCGAACAAAATGAGGTGGTAACCTCTGGTTGATTGACGCACGTCAGCAACCAAGCGCCTCAAAGGGATTGAGGTGCCTGGGTTGGGATAGACTCGCCATAGTCGCGCTGCGATCAGGTCGAGCCATGTCAGCGATTGAGGCACCTCAAAGGGATTGAGGCACTTGGAAGCGGATAAGGCGCAGCGAACTCAAATCCGATCAGATCGATTCGGATAGAGGCGCCTCAATGTAAATAGAGGCGTCTGAATCAGCCTATATAGGCAGTCTCAACCAGTAGCTCTGGATGATAATTACACACGACTTCCGTACTTGTGTTGCTCCGAAAAGCTCTTTACGATGCCGTAATGCTACACCGACGACTACACTCAAGTTATTATTTTATAGCTGTTGGTAAAATTGTTTTTTACTTGTGCTTTCAATTTCTTATTCTTGTATTATTCGAATTGATAGTGGATTGCCCATCGAAAGTACTCATTTGGGTGCGGGCCTTGGACTAGCTGTCGCCGGGCGGTGAACCAAGTAAAAACAAACGTGCCACTTTTTATTTTTACTTGTTCTTCTTCCTGTTTCATATATTCCGCTGTGTACTCGAGTTTCTACAAAAAGTGTGAAAAAATGACACATGCTATTCACCCCCTTCGGGCGCTCTTTTTGATCATACAATTGGTATCAGAGCGGGGTCGCTCTGAATTGGTAAAACCACCATTCGAGCATTTTTTTTTTCCTTTTCATTTTTTGTGCTTTTTGTTAGTTAATTAGAATCGGTGTGATCACCCCTTCTGATCCAGTTTTTCTGTTCATAAGTTTTTTGATAATCGAAGTTGGTAAAACACCACCTGATTTTCTTTTTACGTATTTTTCTTCTTCTCCCGCACTACTAATCCAAAACAAAAGTCTTGGTAGATTCTTTTCTGTTTCTTTGTGTGCTAGATTCTGTTCATGTTTACAAGACCCATCAAGAAGGCCACAACACCACCCGCCCTCTTCTCTTCACGGGGGATGATTTCGGCTACTGGAAGGGACAGATGGAGTTCCACCTACATACCTAGGTGGAGATGTGGATCTCTATCCAAACGGGATTCACACTCCCCATCGAAGACGGAGTACCTCTCCCTTGCGACAAATAGGACGCACCTACAAGAAGGAAGGTCGAGGCCAATGCTAAAGCAACTCAAACTCTCCAATACGGCCTAACCAAAGAGGAGTTGAACCAGGTTATACTTTTCACCAACGCCAAAGATTTATGGGATAAGCTGATCGAACTACACAAAGGAACTTCCGACACAAAGGTAAGTAAGTGTGATTTGATTTTAAACAAATTATATAACATCAAAACGTAGGAAGGTGAGACAGCAAGCTAGCTACATGTCAGGATCCAGGACTTGCTCAACGGACTCCACTCTATCGGCCAGAAAATGGAGAACCGCGATATAATCAGGTACGCTCTCAACGCATTTCCTCGGAATACCTTGTGGGCATCTATGGTAGATGCTTACAAGGTTTCTAAGGATCCATCAATTATTAGACTAGACAAACTTTTTTTCGAATTCGAATTACACGAATAGTCTAATGCTACACCGATCGAGAAAGGTATTGCCTTGTTTGCAGGAAAAATCAAGACGAAGGAGCCGAAGCACAAACACCGAACCGAACTCAAATCCGAAGGCGAATCAAATTCAAAAGATGACAACAAGATCACCGCCGAACTGGTCAACCTAGTTTGGAAACTTTACAACAAGAAGAAGGGATTGAACAAGCGAGAAATCAAGAAGGCAATCCAAGAGAAGCCATCAAGCCCAAATCCAATCACCAAGGGAAAAGCAGAAATGATATGCTATAGATGCAACCAGAAAGGACATTTCAAGTCAAAATGTCCCAATCTGAAAAATGTCAAGCAACAAAGAAGATGCAAGGCACTACAAGTGACCTGGAATGAATCATTGTTAGAGGAGTCGGACAAAGAAGGAAATGCTCTGACAAGCTTTCTTGCCCTATCGGCACAGGAACAAACAAACGACACTAAATCCGAGTCCGAGTCTGGATCTGAATCTGAAGCTAAGTCCGAAAAAAGCCACGGATCCATATTCATTTTCGAAAGGCCAAACACCGCTGTAAGTGCTGCATTAGTTAACAAATTATATGATTTAATTAGATATTTAACTCGTAAACTAGCT